>VCCN01001016.1:1479764-1497412 GCA_006491835.1 Architeuthis dux | reverse complement strand
AATAAAATAAAACCCCTTCCTTTCCCCTGATCGTCATAGTCCTCATATACTAATTTATCCAGCGCTTCCATTCACAGTAACAGACGGATGTGCAGTCTAAGGCAGACCTTTTTGCACTTGCACTGCTTAACAGAACCCTTTTTCCATTTGCAGGAGACAAGTTCAAAGCTATTTTATGAACCATTCTGTACATGTCTACCAGATGCATTCTGTACATGTCTACCAGATGCATTCTGTACATGTCTACCAGAACCATTCTGTACATGTCTACCAGATGCAGGCCAGTCCGGCCTGCATCTGGTAGACATGTACAGAATGGTTCATAGTACCCCACAGATGTATTTAACCGCCCCCATCTACAGGGTGAATGTAGTTCCGGTGTGGACACTATCATCTGACACAGAGGCGGCGCGTTGGGACAGACAGACCCCGCAACTGCTGGGGGAGGGAGGCGGAGTTCCTGGGGGCGAAATCGGACCTACCGTTTAAACCTTTTACCTTATGTGGGGCGAAAATTTAACAATTTGCAGAGGGGGTGCAGTCGAGCCTTACACCGCCACTGATCTGACCACACACATGACCTCCTTGGTACACTGATCCTCTAGGGCAGCCTCTGTTGGAGTGATTGCCTGCACATTATGCCTCTTCACGAAAAGCCTCCCCCTTGCCTTGTCTATTTATGTGCACGTGCTGGTTCGGTAATAAACCTCTAGATCCTGGTCATTACATCCTGTGATATGTCATCCGGGGAAGAAGATTGTTTCAACAGGGCATATCTACTATTTATCAGAAAGAAATGTAATCGTTTCGAAAAGTGTTGGATGTGGGACTATCAAGTTGGAGCGAATGACCCGGATGTGAGAATTATTCCCTTGATTTCATTGGTTGTTTCAATATCGGACATGGACAATTAGCATTTATGTGTTTAAAACCCTTTCTGTGGAAAATATTGTTTTTTTTTTATAAAGAATTATTTGTCATGAAAAAGTAGATGAATGGACATCAATTAAGCTAGTCGAGGAAAGATTTTTGTTCCCCCCCCCCCAAAAGAACGTATTCGTAGCAGATATTGGCGCATAAGGGTGAAAAATAACAAACATTGGAATGTGGATACAATAATGTTTAATATATATAAAATGTCTGTCCAAAGTTTTCTCACGGGCTCATTTCCTGTGATGGTCCACAATGGATTCGAATCGATTAAATCGATTTTTTTAACCCAGCCCTAGTAATAAATACAGTCATATTTCCAACATGTTGGAGGTTTGCTTATCTTGATGTGATGTGAGCGTTGTGTGCCGATGTAGCAAATATGCTAAACATGTTTTCATCCATTTTATTTACAACAAAAACAAAGTATTCACTGAAAAGAGTTTCCTATATCTAAATCATCAGTGTGTGAAGATTTTAAAATGTGAATGAATAGCTCAATAAGAAAAAACAAACAAACCAAAGTTAGAGCAGACAACGTACGTTATCAAGGGCAGAATCGAGCGCATGTAAACTTCTAGCATCTGAAAAGTGACATTTGCCTAGCAACATGTTAGGAATGTTACAAATAGGAATGTATGATGGCTGAAATTTCATTCAAAGGCGAGGCCAAAACATAATGGCTGCTTGTTCTATTTGTATCAGATCTGCTATATTGCCACCGAAGGGGTTAAACCAGCCATAAATGCTGGCAGGTTTTCTAAGTTATCACTTTGTCCAGGCTTGATCTGGTGTGGGATCGCTACTTGTCTGAGTCTTCAAAAGCTGCTACAAGACCAAAAGGTGGGGAAAGGGTGCACAGACGTGTGGTAGGTGCTGCAGCCATTCCCAGGAACTGGCAACACTTTTACAGAGGTGACATCAATAAGACTGAGTTGTTCACCTTACTCTCAGATGGTTTGTGAAAGAGGATAAACAGCTTGTTGTCACAGATGATGTGGAGGTCCTCAGCAAACCACCACTTCCAGGTCTGTCTCCAATTGCTACGTGTAGAGATGGCCATCAGCCAATCATAATTCAAACTGTTGATACTGATGTTGTCGTTCTAGCTGTGTCATTGGCTCAGGGTCTACAGCCAGAAAATGAGCTTTGGTTGGCATTTGGAACTGGAAAGAGTTTTCAATACCTCGCAACCCATGAAATTTCTGCAGGGCTAGTGTTATGATATGTGTTTCCGGACACCTGGGCGGAAATGTAAGTGAATCCAGTCACCTCAGGAAATAGGTATATTGTCTAAATATTGTCAGTGTTCGAAATTGGAACCGGTGATTGACCCCGTGATTCACACCACGTAGGTGTTAGAGAAACCTATAAAGCAGACCCAAAGAAGTCATCCCTGTGAGCGAACAGAAATCTCGACACTCAAAGAAGAGACGGACATCAGCTGGATCGAAAGGCAGAAGACCGCTGTCCCTGTTGGGGACAGACTGGCGGTTCTCCTTATCATCTCTCTCCCACTCTTCACTCCCCGGTCGACAAAGATGTATGTTGTGTAATACAAATATGTCCAGATATGTTTACAAGCAAGTCTTCGAGTTTCCTTTATATTGAAGTCCAGGACACACCAGTATACAACACTAGGCCCTGACAAGGCACGTGCACATCCACATTTCCATGAAATGGGCTGTGACACTGTCTCAGGTTTGTTGGCTACGACAAAAAGACTGCATGGTCTGTATGGACTGTCTATCCAGAGCGTACACATGCCCTGTTGGATCCTCTGCCCGGATGACATATCACAGGAGGTCATGGCCACGATTTAGAGGTTTATTATCATGCTCTATGACTAAAACAGCACATGCAGAGAAATAGACAAGGCAAGGAGGAAGCTGTTACGTTATGGGTTGTTGATAATGATGTTGAATCGTTACATTTTCGGGTGTTTCCGGGTGTATAGTAATCGGTGATGCTGGTCGGATATGGTTTGAAGTTCATTCTTTGTTCGTGTGTCGTGGCTTTGCTGAAAGTAACTGACATGAATGAAAGTTTTTATTGAGTGACTTAACTAGACCTTTCTGATATGTACTATTTGAGTGATTGCTCAAATTCGAAACGAGTGTTTAAAATTGAGACCAACTTTCATGTTAATATCAGTTTGGGCCTTGAAAGAATCGCCCATAAAAATATATTTGTATAACTTTGTGTAGCGGAGTGGTGGGGTGAATAGAGATAGACCAGTTTAGGCCTCGTAATATAGAAAGAACAAGTGGCCCAGAGAATGTTGGGCTTAGAAAGGTTTCTCCGGAAAGTAGGTCACCAGGGGGTTGGGATATTGGCTCAGCAGAAGAAAAGGGGAGCCTTTGTGAATTTTGGAGAGAAGTCAGTCAGTAGAGGGTAGCCACTCCGGGTACACGTGGAATGTCTAGGACCAGCCGTTTGACTACTACGATCAGCGGCAGTTGACCACGGGACGATGAAGAGAGGTGGCCGGAGATGGGTGCGATGGAATAGATGTAGAAAATAGTAATTCGCTTTGTGTCTTCTCATTTTATGGGGCAGTTTCTAAAAACTGCAAATAAATCGAATTACTAAAAACACCTATTTTTTGCATTGCCTCGTTATCTTTCGAGATGACCCACCTCCCATTTTCAGCTGTGACCCGAAGAACCAACGATTCCAGTCTCGTCAAGTGCCGGGGTTTCCACAACGGTATCTTGGCGGTGAACCACACGGACGCATCATGGTACATATGTATATTGCAGATTTTATAAGTGTAAAAATGTACAGTGGATTCCACTTAATAGGACCATCGGTTATTAGGACCAGCTGCACAATCAGACCAAATTTGTAAGAACTCTTTCAAATGTATATAATCATTGATACTTTAATTTGTTTATTATGACCAATGACAAGTTGTTGTCGTGTTTATGCAAGTTGTTCCCCTTGAATTGGAGAAGCTTTGGGGTGTATTGTGTATAAAAAGAAATTGAGTTGTTCGGTTAATTGGACCAGACGGTTATTGGGTCCACAATTATTAATTGGAATCTGCTTATGGCTAAGGAAGATTTATGGCTCTAAACTTATTCATTGATCACCCCCTTTTCCAACTTTTTAATTGATCACCCTCCAACACCGCATGCTGCCAAAAGACGTTGGTCACGTGACGGTTTTTATTGAGTGACTTAACTAGACCTTTCTGATATGTACTATTTGAGTGATTGCTAAAATTCTAAACGAGTGTTTAAAATTGAGACCAACATCAATGTTAGTATCAATTTGGGCCTTGAAAGAATCGCCCATAAAAATATATTTGTATAACTTTGGATATTGCAAATTTTATAACTGTAAAAATGTACATATATGTGTGGCGGTGATTCATAATTTCCCTTGGAATGCTAGTTTATACTGTGCTGCACTGTGCTGCACGTAACAGAGAGAGAGAGAGATGGCTTGAAATCTGGAAACTTCTACGGGTTCCTATACATGAATGTTTAAATGTTTCGCTGATTGTCCTTGAATCTTACCATCACAATTACCATCCACTCTTGCAGGACCAGTGTGGTCCGGTGCTCATTTTGGAACCACTGATGTAGAGGATCACTGAAGTTGCTCAAATTTTAAATGAATGTTAGCTTAATGTAAAATAATACGGGCAGGAATGTTAGATGTAGTAAACCAATCAAACGCCCTTCCACTGGGCTTTTGAAATCTCGCGCTTCTGATTGGCCGAACCGTTAGACAAAGAGTTTGATTCTTTTGGGCGGTAAAATACGTTGGACTCGACAGTCGGCAAGGAATCCTGGCCAAAGGCAGACGTGTCCCGCCGGGCATAGGGAGGCAAGCAGAGAGCGGGAGAGTTAGCTAGACGTTAAAGTGGGAGTAGGGTGGCAGCTAGCCAACGATCCATTACAGCAGTTGGCGCTTTGCTGAAGTGTTGGAATCCGAACCATAGAAACGATTCGAGAAATAAATGAATCGATTTTAACGGACGGACCCTGTTGTTTTATTTTTAAGACGGAGAAGCTCTGCGTAATTTGCGTTTTTCCCCCCACAGGTATCCACCAGGAAGATACGGTATGTTCCCCGTATTTTATATTTATCTCTAATCTCTCACTCGTGTCCGGTGGGGCATTTTTGGGCCACGAACCGGGCCTGGTCGTCGCCTTCGATGCGTCATCGTCTTTCCAGGGACCGATCGACTAAAGACTGCTGCAACACACACATGCACGAGGTGCACGTCATCATCCATCTATAGTGGTACATTAAGAAAAAGAACAGAATCTGTTCAAAACCAGCGACGCTCTGGGGAATCTGCACTGTAAGATACGTGAGATTGTAGAATCTACTGCTTATAACGTGTTTTATAATCTTGTCACTCAAAGTTGTAATCTGTCAAACAACATACTGATTTTAAAATGACGATCCGCTACTGTTGGTTACATTTCCTTATTCTTTCCTCTTTCCTATGACCCTTGTTCATTCTTTCTTTCTTTTCCTCTTATGTCTATAGTTCGTGTCAAAGATCTATGTAGCTCTAGACATACTGAGTTCGACTAAGCGTTGCCCCTGGGGCGGGGCCGCGGACACAAGTCCTAGCTACCTCTTGGACAGCTGGCCCGGGTCTCTCTCTGACTCTCTCTGGGTTTTCACCTCTATTTATATTAATTTTTAACACGTAATCTTTTCTTGACGTTAAAACATTATATTATTTTTGTTTGCGTCAGCAAATTCTTTAATCGGATTAGCCGACATTTCTTGTTATTATAAATTCTTGTACAAGCATTCCATAATCGGGATTCAATCTGGAATTTATTGCTTGCCATTTTAACAAAACAAAACCCCCCTTTTAATAACATTGCATACTTTTCAATTTCAGCTAAATAAAACAATTCGTTTTGTTTAACGTTTGTCAATATAGCCCTTATCCTAATTCCTGACCTCAATCGCATTTTATATACACTGCATAATTTTGTATGTACGCATTTAAATTTATTCTATCTATCTATCTATCTATCAATCAATAGGGCTCATTTTGCTACAAAGCTTTTCGTGAAGAAGCATAATGTGCAGTCAATCTTTCCAACAAATACTGCCATAGAGGAGCATTTTAAGAGAGCAGTGTGCCAATGAGGTCATGTGTGGGGTCAGATGCTAGTGTCCACACCAGAACTACATTCACCGTATAGATGGGGCTGGTCAAAGACATCCGAGGGGTACTATTAAACCTTCTGGACATGATTACCAGATGCAGGCCAGTCCAGCTATGTCTCCTGCAAATGTACGTAGGGCTGTGTTAGGCAGTGCAAGTGCAAAAAAGCTGCCTTTGACTGCACAGCCCTCTGTTACTGTGAAGGAGAGTACTGAATAAACATCCCCGCGATAGACCCTCGCTTTGGGCACTTATTGTTATCACTTATTTTGAGTCTTGAATTGTAACATAGAAAGAAGCTTCTGGACAATTCTAAAGTTCAAACTTCGAATTTTGCATCATAAAAAATGTATGATTTGACACCGAGATCCATATCAGACTAGTCTACGCAACTTTATTGCAATTACAATTTTCATACCAGCCATGGCCGCCATCTTGAATTTTCGATAAAATGTATGTATTATCCAAATGCCAATTCCCAAGAACTATATATGGTATAGAATTTAACTAAGTATGTCCTCAATACCATATTATATCCATCGCTAATAAGAAAATTGATCTGAAAACAGTTGTCGCGAGCAGCCATCTTTTAAATGGCTGCTCTGGGCGACATATTTAAAGTTCATGATGGATCAATATCCAAATTTCTTTGGAATGGCTCTGGCTATGAGTGTACCAAATTATATGCTTTTATAACAAAATGCACAATTAGTTGGCTAAGATAAGGCATTGTCTTTATTATTGAATAGTTTTTCTTTCATCTTATTGTCTAACTCCAGTCCAAGTCTTGAGATGACTTTGTTTTTCAGTTTAACAAGGACAAGAACAAACCTCACCTAATTTTCTAAGTCTGGAGTTGACTTTGTTTTTCTACCGTAACCACAAGATGCATGTATTATCCAAATGCCAATTCCCAAGAACTATGTATGGTAAGAAATTTAACTAATTATGTCCTCAATACCATATTATATCCATCGCTAATATGAAAATTGATCTGAAAACAGTTATCGCTGGCAGCCATTTTTAAAAATGTACTTTAGACAACTTACAACTATTGTAAAGCAACGTCACTTAAAACTATGATAATAATTTAACAACATGCAGAGTATCATCAGAACCCTTAGGTTTTTTACCCTCGCAACAACCACTGTGATATAGCTGCAATTGCCTCAGGATGGAGATGTTGGTTAGGAGAAAATTAGTTGACTAATCAATGAAATTGAGTCACCATTGATTTCGCTGGCCAATTTATCAAACTGAACATTTAATTTATATTCTTATTTGGGTTTTAATTAAAATAATGTTAATTAATCGGTAAGTTTAATTAATCAGGATTAAGAAAAGTTAATTGCGGGCGGCGATTGCGAATGGAAGGCCTAAAATCAAATGAGTGATTTGTTCTAATCAGGATGAAGATCGATTTAATTAGAAACCGTCAACCAAAACTGTCAACATGTTTCTTCAGTTTTCAAGTGGGTCTGGCTGGCTATGTATGTATCGCGCGTACAGTCCGCAACAATTGAGCTAGATGGCTGACAATTTCAACATTTACTCCTTATTATGTCTGCAAACACATTTTTTTTGTTATTTGCAAATTCTCCTCTTAATGGGTTTTTAGTGGGGGTTCAATTTGCAATGTAAGCGTATCCTAAATTGATCACTTGGTTTATGTCCGGCAGCGATCACGCTTGTTTTTTTTTTAATTCAGACTTTTTTAGTGATTGATAGCCACCCAATAAAAGATGAGAGAAGTTATTTGTTCATTGATCACCCTTTTTCCAGTTTTATAATTGATCATTCCCAACATGGCATGCTGCCAAAGGACGTTGGTCACGTGACCGTTTCTATTGACTGACTAACCAGACCTGTCCTCGAATTGATTGTCTAAAAAGTATAGAAAATGTCAATTATTCCCTTTCAAACTTTGCGTTTGCGACCAGGCCTGTAATAATTTGAAATCTACTTGTTTTCAATTGGACAACGGGAAAATTTGCACATTTTTAATCACACAAAGTAAGAAAAAACAATTATGTATGAATATCACTGTCCTGGTCATAAAAGCAAAGTTTCAAGGGAATAATAGCCATTTTGAATACTTTTTACACATACGCAATTAACAAATAACACTGACTACCCAAGAACAAAAACAAGAACAAGCCGGGCAAATATAGGTTCTCAACTAATAAATGTCTTTATAATTATCATATATAAAGATCTAATTATGTGTAAAACATAAATACCCCCGAACATCTCTCATTAACAGTTATTAGTGAATAATTGAAGTAATGAAATAAACGAATAAACAGAACATAAAAAAACATTTCTGTAGGAAAGATCTTTAATTTAAAAAATAATTCTTTTCGGCAAAAATCGACGCCTGATAAAAAGAAAAACTTGCATGTAAAAGTTTCGTTCGGAGAAATGACCCAGAACCTAAAAGTAAACAAAAATGACTTTGAAACATTGCGCTATTCTACTTAATGATTCATGAAGATCTGTTTTCCGTTTCTCTTGACTGAGATTTGGGCTTTCTTCTTTCTCTAGTAAAGCTAAGAAAAAACTCAAGACCTATTTTTTTTCAAGTTTAATTACATTTTTAAAATAGGGTGTCGTGTCGATGTCTGCTTGATTATTTCTCTGATCAGTCGCAAAAATTCATTTCATAATATATGTTTCTTTTTCTCATCCCGTTCTTCCAATGTTGTTATTTAAGCTGTAAAATAAAATGCGCCATTGACGAAAGCTTTCTTCCACTGTGTCATCGGCAAATTGCAGAAGAATCACCGTGGTAGAGTGCTCTGCTCCGGTTCGGTAGGTCGTAGGTTCGATCCGCGGCCGAGACATACAAAAGACATTTAAAATTGGTACTCAATGCCTCTCCGCTGAGCACTCAGTAAAATGTCTTGAGCAACCTCTCCTCGAGACTAAAGAAGGGTTTACGCCCAAATCACTTTGGATACACCGTTTCTCGTAAGATCACCGAAGTTAAGCAACGTCGATCCTGGTGCCGTAAGCAGAACGAAGCTTCAACAGTCCTGGCAAGCCGGAAGTGGGTTTTACTAACAATTGCCCGTGTGTATCTAACCCTGCGACACCATCGATGAAGGTATATATAAGCGGAGAACGATCATACATACATACATCTAACTACAATATTAGTCAGATGTATGAAGATTGTTTGGACCAGCGGTTCTCGAGAAATCCAATAAAAATTAAAAACTGTCTAAATTGGCAACACCAAAGAGAAATAATCGAAATACTTCGAAACCGTATTTTCGTACGACGGACATAAATTATTTTACATGACTATTATGGCAGGTTGCTGCACACACCATAACGTCCGGTTCCTTCCATGCCCCTTTGGAACGGGCAACGCTCTAGTACATTCAATTACAGAAGAACTTGCCTCTTTTCCTTAGAGATTCGTATGTCTATTACGGAACTGTTGAAAGCAATGATGATCCGTGGGACAGGGAATGGGTTCATTACACTCTGCTTGATCGATGTTTGAGTTATTTACTAAGATGAGATTAGTCTGGTAGAAGGCCACAATGGTTAGGCACACCCAGTGAGGATCACATTCTGTACACTAGTGAATCCGTCAACGGTGTAAGCTTGCCAACCATTGCCCAACAGCGAGGCGTCTGATTACTAAGCTTAGCTTAGTCTGGCGCAAGGCCATATCAATGGCTTTTACCTGGGCTCGAACACTAACCTCTGGCGCCGATGAGAAATCCTTAACCATTTCTGCCGCTAGGCAGGCAGGGTTTGGCATGTAATATAGTGGCAAAGTCTGACGTCTTCAGGTTCCAACCCTCAATATTCTACTACTGTTTTTTCAATAGAGAAAATCTTGCTTGTTTCTTTTATACATCTTTTCTTAAAAGACAAAGGCTATTTTTTCTAAAATGTGAACTATCACATTTACACCGCTTTTTAAGTGTAAACATAAGCCTTCAACCACAATTATCTCCAAGTTTATATTGTTTACCAAATAATTTTTAGATGAGGATTTTTTACAATCTTATTTCTTATTAACAACACAAAGATTATTACAATAAAATTGACAGGTTACTAGTTTCGGGCATTTTTATCGACATATGTCACTTTGTTGTCAAATGTCCGTGAGAGTACCTACTGCTAGTGATCGATAAAAATAGAAAATATCAAAATTTCTAATTCAGTATAAACTGGCTGTCCTATACTGGGAAACTGTGGGAAATTGCAGTCGAAATAACCCCCCCCCCAAAAAAAAAGAAATAACGAAAAGAGAAACGAACAAGATTTTCCCTAATGAAAACCGTAGTAGAATTTTCAAGATTGGAACCGGAAGTCGGCGGATGACGTCAACACTTTGCCACTCTATTGAATCTGATAGTTACGGCCAAATTGTGTTGGACATACCGATTATCGTACGATCACCGAAGTTAAGCAACGTCAAGCCTGGTCATTACCTAGATGGGTGGCCGTCTGGGAATACCAGGTGCCGTGAGCAGCTGAGTGTCATTTAGAGAGCCTCCCGTGGCGATCCTGTTAATCCTCCCAAGTACGAGACAGATCTCTACACTACGCTCAGTAACGCAAGCCAAAGCCCCCCCCCTACCTTCTGACTGACGTAGCCGCGAGCAACAAGAAATGAGTGAATGAATCTGCGTAGGCGTCTGCGTCGCATCCTTTGCCAGAAACAGAAACCAAGACAGATCGAACGAATTAATCGAAGAAGTGATCCAGTATTTCTCCAGCCCGCGGGCCCAAAAGACAAAATCAGGTTTCCGCCAATCGTTGAGGGCAATCACAGCTTGAAGAACTCGAACAGAAGAGATCTGTACAATTTGCTAAAAGACTGACGTCAGAAGAATGTGAAAGCGGTTGATCGTTCGGGGTGTAATTTGTGCGAAGTAAGTATTGCCCTTACGCTGGCTATGTCTTCAGACGTCTCTGATTGGGCTCCACATATCGCATCACTACTTACACAGCCCGTTTGCGATATGTGAAATATACTTAGAGGGGACAAGCAACCGAAGTGGCGTCACTCACTTCACCCTGTTCTAATTCACCCATAGCTAGGCGGAGAGATAGATCCATGTCTTTCCCAAGGGCATTAGTGTAAAGTGAACACTAACTGTCTCGGCCTGAGTTTGAAACAAAAGCAGATCCAACGTATTAATCGAAGAAGTGATCCAGTATTTCTCCAGCCCGCTATATATAGAAAAACATTAAACATTCATGATTATTTTTAAAAGAATTACATTTCCATGAATCTTGGATAAAATTTAAACAAATTTAAACAATATTTAGACTCTCTGTTACATTAATATATTTTCCGCGAGCTTAATGTAATTGTAATCACCTGGTGTTTTGCGCTCATCAATTGGCCTCCCTGTAGCGTTTCTAGAAGTTGTGTGATGTAAATTAAGCTCGATTCCCCAAATTTAATGTAATCCAGATTCCACAGAACAGAACAGTAAAAAAGGTCCAAAAGAAAAAATCGTTGAGGGCAATCACAGCTTGAAGAATTCGAACAGAAGAGATCTTTACATTTTGGTAGAAGACTGACGTCAGCAAAATGTGAAAGCGGTTGATCGTTTGGGGAATAATTTGTGCGGAGTAAAGGTTCCAAAATAGAAGAAAGTAAAGCTCTTAAAACAGGCCTGGTTTGTCACTCAATACAAATGTCACGTGACCAACGTCTTTTTTTTTTTGCAGCATTCCGTGTTGGGGGTGATCAATTAAACAAAAGTGTAAAAAGGGGTGATCAATGAATAAGTTACTTCACTCGGACTTTTTTAGTGATCACTAAAAAACTCCGAATTTTCAACAAAAAAAAAACGAGCGTGAATGCTCTCAGACACGAACTAAGGGACCAACTTAGCATAAACTTACATTGTAAATCGCGGGTTCTAAAAAAAACAAAAATAACTTTTTTTTTTCTAGATATAATAAGGAGCAAATGTTTTCAGCCCTCTAGCTCCATTGGTGCGGACTGTACGCGCGATGCATACATAGCCAGCCAGAACAACTTAAAAACTGGAGAAACCTGCGTAAACAGTTTTGATTAACGTCGTTTCGTTATAACGTCGTAGAGAAAAAAATATACGATAACATAAAATATTGTAGTTGGAATTGTGAATTATGTGATTTTTCTGACTAGTCATAAGTTAGTTGTACAATTCCTACACTACAATAAATTAAATTTCACTATTATTTGTAAGTGTGTATGGCAGAGTTTCCCAAACTATGGGTCGCGACTCACTGGTGAGTTGTGAGCGACATTTTGGAAAATCGAAAAGTGCACATTGTGTGTGACATTGGGTTGTTAGTAAATTTAAAGTTCACTGCTTTATCATAGCCTCAGCCTATAGTGTTGCCACCAAGTTTTGTTTACCACGCGATGTTCTGTTCTGTGATATCTAGATTACATTAAATTTGGGGAATCGAGCTTAATTTACATCACACAAGTTCTAGAAACGCTACAGGGAGGCCAATTGATGAGCGCAAAACACCAGGTGATTACAAATACATAACCTCGCGGGAAATATATTTACCATAGAGTCTAAATATTGTTTAAATTTGTTTAAATTTTATCCAAGATTCATAGAAATGTAATTTTAAAAATAATAATTATGAATGCTTAATGTTTTTCTATATTTAGTCCATTCTTTTCCAATAAAGTTAGGTGGATCGTTAGCTGTGGTCAAAAATAGTGAGTCGCGATTTAAAAAAAGGTTGGGAACCACTGGTCTATGGGAAAATCGGTTTCACTTATTATAATTCAATAATATATATTATATGAAATCAAATGATGGATACTTTTTATATCCGACAGAATATGATAAGTATAATGACATTTATTAGTTGAGAGCCTATATTAGCCCGGCGCCGGTGTGAGCAACTGCTAAAATCGAACTCCGTGCGGGGATCGAACCAGCGTCCACCTTGGAAGCTACTTTATACACAGGTACTAGCTCAGTCGGTTAAAGCAGTACCTGCGTATAACGTAGCTTCCAAGGTGGACGCGAGTTCGATCCCCGGACGGAGTTCGTTTCTTTATTCACATTTACGATTTAGGCCGCTCACACCGGCGCCGGGCAAATATAGGCTCTCAACTAATAAATGTCGTTATAATTATCATATATATTATATTCAATGATTATAAAAAACAAAACCTTTCAGCTCTTTACTCCATTGATGCGGCTGTACGCGCGATATATACAGCCAGAATCACTTAAAAACTGAAGAAACCTATGTTGACAGTTTTGGTTGGTGGTTTCCAATAACATCGTTTCGTTATAACGTCGTAGAGAAAAAACATATAAATATACGATCGTATACAGGGTGTCCCTAAAGTCTGGACACAGGCAAAATGCATATTTTCAATAAAGAAATTTGAACAACATTTTATTTAATTGAAATATTAATAAATAACATCTTCAATGTGTTTTCCACCATATACACTTGGTCGTCCAGAACAGGGTTTGTTCATGACACTGCCTGTTTCTTTAAACTTTCTAACCACCTTTCCCACAGTGGAAAAGCCAATTGGGGTCCTTCTGGGATGAAGTGCATTAAAATCATCTGCTATCTTTCGATATGACCATACTTCACGTCTACTGAGAAGTACCAGTTCAATCCTTTCTTCTTTCGACAAACTCATATTTAATCTGTGGGGCAACAAAAATATAGTTAGTTATCAATAGTGATATTTCCTATGTGTTCAGACATTGCGAGATTCACATGAACCCGATGCATTAACTTCACATTTCAGTCAATTTGAGCACATTCATTTATGATGCGTTCCCTCAGGTGTCTCGTATCTTTAATTTTCATTGAGTACACCTTGTAACGAAATAGACCCAAACCATGTTACCAGTAGCCAGTTGGGATAGGAACTTGGTCAGATTTGAAATCTGTGTCAAGCTGCCTACGTGACCAACTGGGGTATCATGTTATCAAAGAACCGTTGGGAATTTGAAAAGTGGGAGGAGTTATGACCATTAGATATATAAAGGCTAGATCGAAACAGTAAGGTTAGTTGGGGTCGCGACCGGAAACGGGTTCGCACTAGACGGCGCCCCCCCCCCGTCTCATGGTGGCGGTGACGGCGCGTTAGAAGAAAGTGACCAACTCTTTTAAACATATTTTGTTTACGACATGCAACAGAATTTCCGTACCTCGACGAAATCCGCAGACCAGCCCAGAAATTGACCTGCGTGGTACGGAAATAAAACTTCTTAAAATTCTAAGATCCGTGGATTTTGTCGTCTTTTCTCTCCACACACGTGGAAGTGTTTTCTTTGTCCGAAAATGAATTTCCCTCCAAAGAGAAATTTGGCTCCCGTCGGCAGACCGGACAGAGAGACATCATCATCATCGTCATCGCAGTCCGCAGCCCGTGGTGGAAATATATATCTCTGTCTCTTTCCCTCATGGCGACCTTCTTTGAAACTGCTATCTCTCTCTCTCCCTCAACATCTCTTTCCCTCATGGCGACCAGAGAAGAACTGAAGTTCGATGGATCGTTATGCAACAACCTTCTCCTTTAGCATACCCCAGAAAAAGTTCAATCCTTTTTCTTTCGACATACTCATATTTAATCTGTGGGGCAAAAAAATATAGTTAGCTATAAATAGTGATATTTCCTATGTGTCCAGACTTTAGGGACACCCTGTACAATGTTGTAGTTAGACTTGAGAATTAAGTGATTTTTCTTACTCGACATAATTCCTACATTACAATAAATTAAATAACCCCTATTTAGGTAATAAAGCTAGAGAAGGACGATGACTGTGAAAAATGACGCATAACGATAGGTTGGAAAGCATTTGGTATGAATAGAGACATTCTGAAGAGCACCTTGCCAATGTGCCTAAAGCGTAAACTATACAATGGCTTCATAATACCAGCCATGACTTATGGATGAGAAACGTGGAAACCAACACAGAATAGCACAGAATGATAGAAAAAGATCAAGATGGATCAGAGAGAGGACTAGAGTGAAAGATATTATACAACTAATTAAGCACCAAAGTAGAGATGACAATAGATGGGGGAAAAGACTAACCGATTGGTGCCCATGGGACAGTAAACGAAGTAGAAAAACCAGTCACAAGATGGAGGGACGAGATAGAAAAGTTTGCCGGTAAGACTTGGCAGAGGTTAGCACAATATAGTTCGTCATGGAAGGAGATGGGAAAGGCCTTTGTCCAGCAGTGGACTTATAACGGCTGATGATGATGATGCTGCTGTTGCTGATGATGATAGTAAAATCGCTTCACTTAACGTTGTTTCAGTTATAGTAGTCGTTTTCAGGAACATAACCACGACGTTAATCGGGGAGTTCCTGTATATAGATAGTGAGGGGACACCGTTCCCCCTTCCAAACAAAGTAACGTTCTCCCGCGTTCCCACGCGTTCCCACAGCACGGTTCTAATAACTGTGTCTATGGTAAAATTGGTTTCACTTAACGTTGTTTCAGTTAACTTCTTGGTTTTCAGGAACTTAACAACGGCGTTGATGGGGGAATTAATGTTGTTGATTTGAGTCTCCCATGGAATCTGGTTGTTTGATGGAAGCCCATAAATGTAAAAAGAAGACGTGGATCGAAGAATTGATTTTTAATACAAATCAAAGACTTCAAAAAGCGTAAAAGCCCGACAGACGCTCATCAATAGTGTCATCGATTAATCAATTGACCTCAAGAAATTGGTGGACAAATCGGTAGCGAGATTACTCCTGCAAATAGAAACTATTGAATTACAGACTCAGCTGAAAAAAGATAGAAATTTGAGAAATGTTCTCCAATTGTAAACAAAAACAACGTTTTTGCTTATAAAATGTAAACAAACAATCGGATCGGCCATAACTCACCATCGACCAGGTAGAATGTCTTCACAAGCTTACATACAAAATTTCATTGATGTACCGTAAACCGGGGTAACATTGAACAGCGGGGTAACTTTGAACAATAAATAAAAAAAATCAATCTTTATTATTATTATTGGATGAAGTAATTGTGATACATTATTTTAATTAAATTTGACTAGTTTTTACCTTCATCTTAATTTCAGTTGTTTTTATATACAACTTTCAATTCGGGCCGTTGTTTTTACGGCAACAAATAACAGCCGTAGAAACAACGGCCAGAATTGAAAGTGGTATATAAAAACAACTGAAATTAAGACATCTGTGCATGGTCGTTATGTTGACCTAAGATATCAATCATTTTAAATTCGTTCTTCACTGACTAATCCCTCACATTTACACACATATTAATATGCTTTGACCCGATTCTGCACTTTAAAAGCTTAAACATTTTTTACATTTTATTATTATTATTATTATTTGATGAAGTAATTGTAACACATTATTTAATTAAATTTGAATAGTTTTTAATTCATCTTAATTTCAGTTGTTTTTATATACAACTTTCAATTCGGGCCGTTGTTTCTACGGCAACACGATTGGATAATAAAGAATAAGCCTTCGGTGAGAATTCTGTATTATCTTTTCAAATCATCTTTAGCAATTTGTTTCGTTTAAAGCAGGGGTAGGCAACCCGCGGCCTGCGGACCCGACTAGTTTTTGTTGTTCTTGTTCCGGAGGGAAAATAAAGTTCCTCCAATGAACTGGAGAACTTTAAGAATAAGCCCTCGGTGAGAATTCTTTATTTATTTTAATTGAATTTGACTAGTGTTTACCTTCAATCTAATTTCAGTTGTTTTTATATACAACTTTTAATTCGGACCGTTGTTTCAACGGCAACAAATAACAGCGCGGTCGGATAATAAAGAATAAGCCTTCGGTGAGAATTCTTTATTATCTTTTCAAATCATCTTTAGCAATTTGTTTCGTTTAAAGCAGGAGTAGGCAAACTACGGCCCTAGGACCAGACTTGTTGTTCTTGTTCCGCGAGGGGGGGGGATAAAATTACTCCAATCAACTGGAGTTTGACAGCAGAACTTTATTTATTTTAATTAAATTTTACTAGTTTTTACCGTCGTCTTAATTTCAGTTGTTTTTATATGCAACTTTCAATTTTGGCCGTTGTTTCTACGGCAACGAATAACATCCGACCATAATTATCCGACCGCGCTGTTATTCGTTGCCGTAGAAACACCGGCCCGAATTGAAAGGTGTATATAAAAACAACTGAAATTAAGATGAAGGTAAAGACTAGTCAAATGTAATTAAAATAAAAAAAAGTTGTTTTATAGCACAATAGCCGACATTATTATTAAAGAATAGCACAATTTTCTATTGAAACCCAAATTAGATGTATTTTTAATAATAACGCCGGCTATTGTGCCTACGAACATGTTTTTATTTGTTGTTCAAAGTTACCGCGCTGTTCAATGTTACGGTAGCTAACTATAAAATTATGCTATTCTTATATCGGGGTAACATTGAACAGCGGGGTAACTTTGGACAACAAATAAAAACATTTTAAACACAATAGCCGGCATTATTATTAAAGAATAGCATAATTTTAAAACACAAATTAGATGTATTTTTAATAATAATGCCGGGTATTGTGCTTACGAACATGTTTTTATTTGTTGTTCAAAGTTA
>VCCN01001016.1:1429049-1439379 GCA_006491835.1 Architeuthis dux | reverse complement strand
AGAGAAAGAGTGAGAGATGGGGTAGTAAATCTATTTGATGGCAGGAAAGAACACAAGACCAAAGGAGAAAGAAAGACAGAGATATAGAAGGAGAGAGAAAGATACAAGTAGAAAGAGATGGAAGGAAAGGGATACATGGAAGCAGTATCACTGTTATCATAATCATAATTATTATTTAACAATACCCGGACCTCACCCGAGAGATAGATCTTGTAGCATATAAGAATAACGATTGTAGCTATGATCACTGAACCGATGATTACATCTCTAGCGAAAAGACTAGAACAAGTTGCCATCAGTCGTAAAATAGGCACTATGCAAAATACAACACCAATTCAGGAAACATCATTGGAAAAGAAGAAGGTTGAAGGAATCTGTACACATACTGTGTTCAAATAATTCGATCAGCAGACCAAGCGTAGACATTAATAATATATTGGAGTAACCAATCAGGAAGCAACAAACGTTGAATTGGGGGTTCCAAAAACATTACCTAAAAGTACAGCGCGTAGGTCAGAGGAGGACAATCCCTAGTGCCCACGAGCACAGGCACCGGATGTGCATGAGAGGGGAGCCCCCTCACAGCATATTTTGATATTCTAAAATATTAGGTTGTGACACATGAACTGTTTTTTGAATAGTGAAATGAAGGATGATTTGAACAGCAGGACATGGGAAATATTTAATCAAAATATGACCCATTTTCAGCAATAACATTTTCCTACGATCCTCTAATTATAATACGCCATCTCATTAAAGTTCTTTAGGTTTAGTCACAAATTGAGTAAAAGCACTAATTATGGCTTCCCTATTATTAGACCTTTCATTAGGGATAAGAAGTTCAAATTACTTGTGAACTGTGCTAATGACTAGGATTTGACCATATAAATCAGGGGTCGGCATAATTTCTGCCTCTGCGGACCGGATCGCGTATTATGGAATGGACAGTGTGTCAGATAAATGTCATACAAAGCTTGAAATATTCCTTTGTATTGTATCAGCTATGTCCTTTTCCAATGTAATGAAACGTTTACGTAATGAAAGGGGTACGAACATCCAGGTTAAAGGAAATCATTTTCAATATCTATTGTAAAGTTAAAATGTATGTGTAATTAGCATCTTTTTGTAATTTGTGTCTTTAAAACAGTTTTTAGATTAAAATATAATTTAAAAACAAATTTTCAAAAAGATGGTTGTATCCTTCTTTGAAACACCCTGTAAAAGGCCATCGAGATGTTGAAAATGGCCTAAACAGCCGTAACATTTACATCAGATGGCATACACCAATACGCAAGGCGGAACTACGTTAATAAGAATGTTAATTCAAAAATGTTATTGTTTAGAACAGGCTTTCCCAAATCTTTAGAATCGCTACCCCCTTTTTTTAAAAAGAAATGTATCACCCCCCTCTGGTTTGGAAAAAGAAATTCATCTTTCAACATCTATTGTAAAATTAAAATGTATTGCGTAATCAGCATCCTATTGTAATTTGTGTCTTTAATAAATAGTTTTAGATTTAAAATAATTCAAATATAAGTTCTAAAAAAGATGGTTGCATCCTATTTTAAAATCCCTGTATATTTACTAAGCTTAGCTTAGTCTGGCACAGGGCTATAACTGTGGGATACCCAGTTAGGATTGAACTTACAAACAATAGCCAAGGCGACTTATAGTCTTTTTGTAATCTTTGTCTTAAAAAAAGTTATTTTCTAAATTGCTTATGTGCAAAAAGTATAGATGATCGCTATTATTCCCTTCAAACTTTGCTTATGTAACCAGGACAGTGATATTCATATGTAACTATTTTTTGTCAAACTCTAGTCGAAGTCGGAGGCTAACAACAACAATATTCCTCACCTAATTCAGGGGGTAAACTCTTCACTGTTTGTCTCTCCATCACATTAAACCAAACCGATATATAAAATTAACATTTCCCTACCGTGATTTGAAATCACGGCCAAGTGATCGTCGGTAGGTAGCTCTCTCTCTTGCCGACTCAGTCAAACTGATAAGTCTTGCATATCTTCGAACATTTATGTTACAAATTAACGTTTCACTACCGCGATTTGACCTCAGTCGGAATAGAAGTAGGAGTGGACTTTGATTATGTGATTAGAAATGTGCAAATTCGCCCGTTGTCCAATTGAAAATAAGTAGATTTCAAATTATAACTGTCCAGGTCCCAAACCAAAGTTTGAAGGGAATAATTGACATTTTCTATACTTTTTAGACATAATCAATCAGAAACATCTTTTGTAATCTTTTTGTAAAATTTGTCTTAAAAAGGTTTTGGGATTTAAAATGGTTGTCCAAAAAATGGTTGCATCTTTTTTGAAACACCTTTATGATCGAACAGCAGAGGCAGTTTTTACTTTCGACAGAACCTTTTACTTTGGTTGACACGTTTATTAACCCATTACCTGCGGAAGGTGGCAACTTTAATAGTTTTCTATTGGAAAATAAAAGCCCTTGTCAATTGCAAGCTGTCCATTGAAAATAAGCCATTGCAGCATAAAGGCCCCGACTCACAGATAGAACTGAGTTGCCATCAATCATAATGAAACGAAAATTTGAGTTAGCCATAGAACTGCAATGACGGAAATTCCCGTCATTCGCACTTAATAGGTTATCATTCGATTCCTGCTTCGATCAAGCACACATGTTGCAGGATTGTGTACAGTGAGTTTTGTATTCTGTGTGTATTTACGTGTGTGTGTGTGTGTGTGTGTAGTCAGTGTTGCCAACTCAAAAAATATTTTCGCGCTAGTTTGACTGCTAAAAAGCGCTACATGTTTACAAAATAGCCAGAAATGGCCCCAAACCACCAAGACAATGGCCAGAAACTGCCAGAAAATGGCCAAATACGGCCAAAATGTTCTAGGCGGATACGCGCTAATTTAGCGCTTTTTGCACTGCCAAAACAAGAAACGCGCTAAATCTAGCGCGAAACGCGCTAAATTGACAACACTGTGTATAGTGTTTGCAGCGTGTTCTTTTTGTGCATGAGTGTGTTTGTGTTGTGTCTGTGATGCGTGTGTGATGCGTGTGCTCAATGACTTTATGTGGGGATCATGTAAAAGCCTTCCCGTGGCGATCTATGCTAATCCTTCAAGGACGAGACCAATCTCTACACCACGATAAATAACGTAAGCCATAGGATGCTACACCCCCCCCTTTGACTGGCCTGGCTGCTTTATCAGAGTGACAAGATATGAATGAATAAATGTGTGTTGTGCCGTGTGTGCATACGTGCTGGTATGTGTGTTTACATACTGAAGGAAAAAAAATAATATAGTAAGAAGGAAAGGTAATCTTTGGTTTGACGTACATAAACCTATGTGTTTAACCAGCTTAAAAGGCTCCAAAAGTCATACAGAGTCTCTAAAAAGTATAATGCTTTATTAAAAGGTATAATCAAACAACATATTCACCGGAAATTAACGCAATGATGACATTAAAATCCCGTCTTTTTTTCTTTATCAGATTGCACACCATCGAGTTTGGTGACGCCCTGGTCATTGGCTATTTGGTAGCGTTGAACGCACCACTAGTCGAAGCTTTCTAGTTTGCATTCTTTGTTTAATTTCATTATTGCGTTAATATCTGATGAATATGTTGTTTAATTATATCTTTCGTAAAGATTTACAACCGTTAACCAAGTCGAAAGAAATAGCTGTTAATGTTGTTACTTCCCTTGTGAAGGTTGTTAACTAGGTTTCTTTGATATTTTAATGACGATTTCTCTGTGCTTTCATTAAGGGGGGGTTCTATTTACACTGTAACTGTATGGTAAACGAGACAGTTACTTTCCGTCCGTTGTATGGAAGTGAGGCTACTTCCCATGTGAGGCTTCTTTGATATTTTAATGGCGACTTTTTTGTGCTTTCATTAAGGTACGCGTGGCCTCCCACCAAAAAACATTAAAGCACAGAAAAACCGTCATTAAAATATCAAAGAAGCCTCACAAGGTAAGTAACCGAATACTTCAAAGCCTCAATTCCATACAACGGACGGAAAGTAACTGTCCCGTTTACCATACAGTTACAGTGTAAATAGAACTCCCTTTTTTCTAAAAACTAACACCTTCTATGAAGATTGTCTAACGGATTAAAAGCACAAACAATTACTGGCGAAAAGAAATTGTCTCGATTTCTTTTTCGACTTGGTTAACGGATGTAGATCTTTACCATACTTTTTAAGGAAAGAATTGTTCTTTTTGGAGCCTTTGTATATCTTAGAGATCCATTGTAAGCTGGTTAAACACCTCCACGGGTTTATGTACAGCAAAGCAAAGATTACCGATGGAAATAACCCAGAAAAACAATGAAAGAAAAGAAGAAAAAACAACTAAAGCCACAAAATAAATAAAATAATTATTATTCAAATAGTTCTTTGGACGAGTGAATTCCTTCTTGCTGTTTGTCTTGTTAACACGATAACACGTAGGAGGCAAGGATAAAGAAAATCCTACGTTATAAGGATTGCCTCCTTTAAAGTTAAAAACTTCTGTTGACCCCCATCACACTCGGATTTTACAACTGTGAAAGGCCGAAGAATGGATCGGCCGAAACGTCGTGTTAAAAACACAAGCAACAAGAAGGAGTTCAATCGTCCGAAGAACTATTTGAATGTTAATGACCTTTCTCAAAACTATAGAAAATTATTATTATATTGAAAAAAAAAAGAGAAAAGATAGGGACAGTGGGCAGAGAGGCGACTCGGGAAGGCCAGACTACCTTAATTGAGGAAAGTAAGGATATACTGATGAGAAAGAGAATGCGTGGAGTGGCGTAAAGGTTACCGGCAAAGCGAACCGAATAGGCGAACAGAGATCGAGTTTTGGCCGATGCTGCTTACGTTCCCTTCGCACTAAAGGCATCAATCAATTTCTCCCCCAGCTATTTTGAACTTCACATCCATAATGAAAAGTCCAATAACAAGGAAGCCATAATTCGTGCTTTTATTGAATTTGTGACCACTAAACGTAAGGAATGTTAAAACGTAGAGATTGTATATTGTCAAACTCCAGTCCAAGTCGGAGGCTGTACCTGACTTTGTTTTCCCACTGTAACAAGAACAAGAACAATCCTCACCTAATTTAGGGGGGTAAACTCTTCACTGTTTGTCCGTCACATTAAAATAAACCGATATATAATATTAAAATTTCCCTACCTTGATTTGAAATCACAACCAAGTGATCGGTAAGTGGCTCTCTTCCCGACTGAGCCAAACGGACAAGTATTACATATCTACGAATGTTTATGTTAAGATTTTTTATTTTGTATATATACAATGCAAAAGTTGCAGTAATCATCTTCAGTCGGAATAGAAGTAGGAGTGGAGTTTGGCCATGCAGCAGCCAGGCTTGTTATTATTAGAGGATCGTTGGAAAAGGTTTATTGCTTCATATTTTGATTAAATATTTACCCTTTTCTGCTTTTTTATAAAAAGCATCCGCCTCTTAAGAGACAAATCCCAATGGAGTATACACCTGGTGACGAAGACCCGGTTTCTGTTGCATGCATCAGCTTAGTGATCCTGGCAAGTTAAAAATCTGGTCGAGACCAGGACTTTATTCTTAAAGGTTTTTATGACCACAAGTGATATCTTTATCCTGATTACACATCATAGAGTGTACTCAATTAGCTGCTGAGTGCACAGGGAAATTTGTACCAATGAAGAGATTTACACACTCTTCACCCATACCGGGTATCGAACCCAAGACCTTCTGCGTGTGAGGCAGACGTGCTAACCATTACACCACCCGAGCAGACTGTTTGTGTAATCGTTCATCTTAATATTGCCAGACACGAGTGGTGCACTCTCAACTTAGCGAGAGTGCTAGTTTGTAGGACAGACGACAATATGGTCAAGTGGGGTTTAAAGACCAATGAATCCTGTGAGTGTGGTAAAAGGGTGCAACACATTGAACACGTCCTGTGAAACACTCCACTCTCTCCTGAATTAGCTAACACTGTCCTTGCAAATTACACTAGAGTGGCTGGCTCTTTGGTGCGACAAGCTATGATGAAAAGCAGAAAGCACTGATTCTGGACGTGGGGGCAATATGGAATTTGGGTGTGAAATAATAAGCGTTCCCTGGCTCAAAACTGTATCATGTTAAGGCTGAACCGATTAATTCCTAATTTTATGAAATATATGGATACACATTGCATTTTATAAACATAGATAATAGAGATTTTAATTTTTTTTTATTTTTGTTCTTATTACTTTTTACATTTTTATTATTCTTTAAAATCAGCATTTTTATTACGTCACCAGAACGTAACATTCTATTTTACTACATCAGTTGCGTCCCTTAGCGTAACAGAGTACAACACACATGACTAATTATTATCTGTGTATTACTCAATACTAATTTTACTGTAGATTCCATAGTAACTAATGTTTAACTCATCAATTTAGCTGAATGCCAAGAATTAAAGTATACATATACTAAACAAGATTTTTTGTCACATGATATATAATTAAATTGCTTATATTTTTATAGTTACGGGGACATCAACTTTTTTGAGCTGTCTAGGTGGGACATGGAGCATAAAATGTTGAGAACCTCTGGTATAAAGGATCAATTTCCCAACAGCTGATCATAAGCAAAGCTTTGCTAAGAGGCCTACCTCATAGCAAAGAAAAGGACAAGTAAGATAGTCACGTATTTCAATCGGCTCCTAAGGTCGGTGTTCGATCCCACTGAAAAAACGCCAGGATTTCGAATGTTGATTTTCAAGGTGGGCAGGCGTTACCCATTTGGAGGATCGGCTCAACGCAATCATCCTACATCCACTGCCCAACAGTTGTTCATGCGCCGTACTAAGCAACGCTTAGTAATGAAGAGAATAGCAAAGAGAAGACCGACTGTTGAATTAGTTTTTGACTACTATTTACCTTCTGTCATTTTTAGTTGTTGTTTTTTCAGGTCCTGTTCAAAGGAGTGACATAACAAAGGTGTGACAGAAATACAGTATCAAAGTAGTCGCATGACAAAAGTGTGACAGAAATACAGTATCAAAGTAGTCACATAACAAAGGAGTGACAAGTGTACAGTATCAAAAGAGCCGCTTAACAAAGGAGTGACAGCAGTACAGTACCAAAGTAGTCGCATAACAAAGGAGTGACAGCAATACAGTACCAAAGTAGTCGCATAACAAAGGAGTGACAGGAATACAGTATCAAAGGCGCCGCATAACAAAATAGTGACAGAAGTACAGTATCAAAGGAGCCGCTTCACAAAGGAGTGACAGAATACAGTATCAAAGGCGCCGCATAACAAAGGAGTGACAGAAATACAGTATCAAAGGAGCCGCATCACAAAGAAGTGACATAGACGCAGTATCAAAGAGGTGACATAATAAATAGTTAGGGTTAGGGTTAGGGTTTAGTGTTAGGGTTAGGGTTAGCGTTATTTACTCCTAAGTGAAGAAGTTGATAGTCGTTTCATTTTATGTTTCAGAAGGACTGAAGCAGTATAACCCATTCAAAATCATTCTACGTGTCACTCTTTTGAAATTCTCTATCCGATGTGTCACTCCTTTTTAAATCACTTCGTTTCCGTACAAGAGAACGTATGTTTGGATCCATGGAGTATAATAGCTGTTCAAAGGTGTTATACCTAGCGCTTTCGGCTAAACATGACATCAACACACTAATGGCTAAGCCAAATACACTTTGGGTAAAATAATTGTGGAATTGTCAAAGATTTTGAAAATTACTAATTGTTTAGCCGGAAGCGCTCGGTATGATAACACTTTTGGACAACTATTACACTGTATTGATCCAAACATACGTTCACTTGTACGGAAACAAGAACAACTTAATAAAAGATTAACAAGATATTTATTGTCCGTCGTATTTAACCAGGTGTGTGTGTGTGTGTGTGTGTGTGTGTGTGTGTGTGTATATATATATATATATTGGTTCATTACGTTGTTTCACGTCGAGATTTTCAAATGAACGTTTTTGTTGTGCGTTCATTTGAAAATCTCGACGTGAAACAAAATGTACAATTTGTAATGAAAGACTTGAGCACCTTTCTGAGAAAGAAAGGTCTAACCAATACTTATGCACAAGTTTGTCGCATACTTATTATTATTCACTATATATATAATAATAAGCTATACACTCCTAACAGGCTTACGGTCATATCACGCTGAAAGCACCGGTTCTCATTCGATTAGCGAAGTCGAGTCTGATCAATACTTAGATTTGGAACATCAGGTACGGTAAGCATGTTCTGTCTGCACGTACGCGTGTGGCTCCCTACTTTAAAACCGACTTTGACCTCGGGGGCTAGTTAGAATACTACTTGAAGAATTGGTGCAATACAATCTTCCCATCTATATTTCATACTCTCATTAAACCTGGTATCGTATTAAACTATTTTCAGTTAACTAGGGCAGTGCCCGCCCCAAAGGTGCATGTTTGGAAGGGACCGTACATGGTGTGTGGAGCGGCCTGTCATAATTATCATGTAAAATAAGTTTCCGTCCGTCGTACGAAACTGCAGTTTTGAAGTATTTCGGTTCTCTTCAGTAACTTAAATATGTTATATATAAATTTAGATAAATCTAAATAGCGGAAGTCAAGAGAGATAATTTATAAAAACTATAAAGAAAGATTTATAATCTTTGAATTTTATTTATTTTTATTGGATTTCTCGAAAACCGTTGATCCAAACTTCAAACACTGCACTGCCTTGTGTGTTGACTAATACATCTGGCGAATATCAACTTCGTACATACTGTTGTCGAGTAATCGCGGTGCACACACACACACATAGTTCTTCAATTGTAGTTAGGTATCGACAGGGAGTTACACATGAGAAGAAAATGTTTGGCCCCCACATGTTGTTTTGTAAGCTCCAGCGGAGAGTAGACAGTCAAGAAAAATGGCATACCGTATTGCCATAGAACATGTTTAGCAAACAAGTCGCCTTCGCCATTGTTTGAAAGTGCAATCCTAACTGAGTACCCCAGTTATAGCCCTGTGCCAGACTAAGCTAAGCCTAGTAAATATACACGTTGTTTCAAAAAGGATGAAATCATCTTTTTGATAACTTGTATTTAAACGATTTTAAATCTAAACAATATTTGATGCTATTTACACATATACATTTTAACTTTAGAATAGATGTTAAAAGTGATTTCCTTGAACCTGGCTGCAGATTCGTACCCGTTCAATTGCATAAACGTTTCATTACATTGGAAAACGACATATCTGATACAGCACAAAGGAATGGATACTCGAATGAGGGTAGCGCATGATGCAATCATTTTAGCAGCTAAATTCTGATGTCTCTTAAGTACAGTGTTGCCACGTGACTAATATTGTAGCATAAAATTTACGTGCGTGAAAATTCTAACCTCTTATGCTTGGGATTGCATTCATTATGAAACACGCTGTATATACGTAGGGTATATGCTGTTAGCCGACTGTTAGCAAAATTAGTTTTACAGACTAATGCTAGAGTAGTGAGATCGAACTACATCAGCGGATCCACTACTGTGGGGTTTCGTACTATTTGGTGTAGCCGATTTGGCATGGGCGTTCTGGCGTGAGCGTTTAAGCATCAGACCTATTTTGGCGTAAACCCATTTGGCGACTGACGTTTTGCCGTTAGGAAAAAATGTTGATTAATTCATAACGCCAAAACGCCAAAAACGTCCGTCGCCAAATGTGTTTACACCAAATCAGTTGACGCCTAAACGCTCACGCCAGAATGTCCACGCCAAATCGGCTACGCCAAATAGTCCCATTCCGCTACTGTGGGATTATGCCAGATTAAGTTAGGATTAGTAAATGCCCAGCACATGAATGAAGAGAATGGATTAAGACTTACCAGATTTCATGGGCAATTGATTTATTCGTCAATGAATGTTATTTAACGTTTTAGCTACTCTAGTGCCATACGACGATAATTACGTAACGTCCCCCGTGTGAAATTCGCAATTTGTCTTCATCTTGTACTCCGCATGCTGTTGTGATTAATACCTGCTTTCCATCGACGTTATTTAGTCCATGGGGAACCCCTTCATTCTATTCTCTGCCTACGTATGTCAACGAGAAGATGCTTATGCCCCAGGTGTTAAATAAATACTACTGCATCTTGTATGTGAAACATTACTGAAAATGATCTCTTAAAGGAAAGATGAGAGGCAAGGCATATGACGCCTTGCCTTGCCTAGCGTATGCAAAAGTATGAGAATACGTTATATACGACAACTTTTATTCTAAGCTTGCCATCACCACACTTTTGGGGAATAAAACTTGCGTTCTAACTCGACCTAGGTGAGATTCGAGTATTTTATGTATA
>VCCN01001016.1:1328800-1339825 GCA_006491835.1 Architeuthis dux | reverse complement strand
TTTTATTTGTTCACGGCATCTTGTCGTTTTTAATAATATATGTCTCGAAATTATTTTCTTAAATTGCAATTATTTCTCAGAATAGATGGTTCCCTGTGGGACACCTTGTATAAAAGGTCAAAGAGAGAGAAAGAAAAGAAATACAAAAGAAGCAGAATAAATAAAGAAAGGAAGAAAGAAAGAAAGAAAGAAAAGAGAGACAAGCCAATTATAATTGGACCAAGAAAAAAGACACACTCAGACGAGGAGAAACGAAGAAATACAATAAAAACAAAACAAAAGAAAAGCAAGCGAATTAGAATATTGTAAAAACATCCAATGAAATTCTCATTATTTTCACGTGATAGCAAACCAACCAATCAAACCATCATTTGACAATTTCGTAATTGACAACAGGATGGAAAAGGTGGTAAGCAAAAGAGAGCGAAAGAGTGAGGGGAAAGATATGGAAGCGCCACAAGGAAAGAAATGTCTGACAATGCAAGGTTAAAGCTGGTTTCCGAGGTCAGATCCAGAAGAGATAGGGATCTGGTGAAAATTGATTTCCATTCGATAATAAGAAAAATATCCCGAATGACAACTGCGAAATCGCAAAGAATATAGTGAAAAACACAGTTACTTCATGACAAATTGTTGCTATTATACATTGATTCATTGGGATCGGTTGCTTTGTCTTTGCTTGCGTTATAACAACGTTTTGGCTGATGTACTGTCAGGTCTCCTGTCTATCTGAATTTCTATGACGTGGTGTTTCTACTTTTAAAAACCGTCAATGAAAATAGTCAACATTGGTTTCTTCAGTTTTCAAGTGATTCTGACTGTCTGACTGTCTGTCTGTCTGCCTGGCTATCTAACTGTGTATGTATGTGTCGCGCGTACAGGTCTCACCAATGGAGCTAGAATGCTGAAAATTGAAACATTTACTCCTTGATATGTCTAGGAAAAAAACATTGTTTTTTTGGAGAATTCACCCCCAAAATAGATTTTTTTTAGTAGGCTGTTCAGTTTACAATGTAAGTATATCCTGAATAGGTACTTAGTTTGTGTCACCCCTTTTTCCAATTTTTAAAATGATCACCCCACACACAGCATACTGCCAAAAGACATCGGTTCTTATTCAATGACTAACCAAACCTGTTATACATATTCTCCGAGGAGAGAAAGGATAACACAACGAAAGTGAAAAAATGAGAAAGAAAGGAAGGGGAGAGAGAGAGAGAGAGAGAGAGAGAGAGAGAGAGAACTATTTAAAATAGTTTTAGCGTATCACTAAAGAAAGAAAACACAAGAGATGAAAGAAAGAAAGAAGAATGTGGTGATTGAAAGAAAGAACAAAAGAAATATGTGAAAGAAAGAAAGAAAATATGAAGGAAAGAAAGAAGAGATGAAAGAAAAGCAGGTCAGCTCAAAGAAAAAAAGAAGGAAAATTAAAGTGGTGTTTGAAAGAAGGATAGAAACAGGTCAATGAAAAATAACAAAGAAGAAGCAGGTGAAAGAAAGAAGTTGGTGAAAGAAAGAGAAAAAGAAAAACAGGTGGAAGAAAGAAAGAAGGGAAGAAGGAAGAAACAAACGAAAAAAGGAAAGAACGAGAATCAAGTGAAATGTTTTCTTTTTAAATAAAGAAACTAACAAACAATCAAAGAAGAAATGGGTAAAAGAGGGGAAAAGAAAGAAAGGAAGAAAGAAAGGAGAAACGAGTGTAAGAAAGAAAGAAAGAATTGATGACTCATAGAAAAGATCAGAAATAAAGAGAAATCAGGAGACTTATAGAAAGAAAGAAAGAAAGAAAGAAAGAAGGAAAGGTGGTACATATGATCGAAAAAGAAAGAAAGAACGAAAGAAAGAAAGAAAGAAAGAAAGAACGAACGAAAGAAGGAAAGAACAGTTAGTTAGTCCCTAAATAGAAACCGCCAAGTGACCAACGTCTTTTGGCAGCATGCTGTGTTGAGGGGTGATCAATTATGACATTGGAAAAGGGCAGATCAATGAATAAATTACCTCTTGGAGAGAGATAAAAATCTTTTAGAAAAAGTCCAGAGACAAGCAACTAAGTTAGTACCGGAATTAAAAAGAGTTATGAGGATAGGCTAAAAGTGTTAGGATTAACATCGTTAGAAAATAGGAGAGATCGGGGAGACGTAATAAAAATGTTTCAGATTATGCGTGGTTTAGAAGTAGTAAACTCTGATGTATTTTTTACTAGAAGGGGGTACAAGGGACTGAGATGCCACACATATACGGTAGAAGCAAATAGAAGTAGATTGAATATCAGAAAATTGGCAGAGTGGTAGGACTTTGGAATAGATTACCGGAATATGTAGTGCTATCAAAAGATGCAAATGATTTTAAGAAGAATTATGGTGTTTATTACACCATCGCAAAAGGTTTAAGTCCCTAGATATTGTGTAAATATGATTGTTATGATGTGTGCTTGTATATACAAATTGTATACTTTCTTTTTTTCACACTAAAATAAAATGTTCTAAATGTAAAATGTTCTCTCTCGCCTTTTGTTGGGCGGAAATCACTAAAAAGTACCAATTTTCAAAAAACAAACGTGTATGCTGCCGGACGTAAACTAAGGGACAAATTTAACATAAACTTACATTGTAAAGTGAAACCCCACTAAAAAAACTATTTGGGGGAGGAATTTAACAACAAAAGAAAACTGTTTTTCTAGACATAATAAAGAGTAAATGTTGTAATTTTCAATCATCTAACTCCATTGGTACGACACACATAGATAGCCTGCCATCCATCCAGACCCACTTAAAACCTAAAGAAACTAAAAAGAAAGAAAACAAGCTAAGAAGAATAGATACTGTTGGGTATCACCACTGCTCTTAGTTTGGACAAACCAGAGAAAGTCGCGTCTCTAGGCGACTATAAATGACTTGCGTAAAAGACTAACGGGGAGTTTTAATTCATTCCTTTGTGAAGCGAACACTCTTCCCTTTGTGGTGTACTGTAAAGCTTGTAAATCTATCGACTGCCTGTCGAACTAGTGAACGGACATTTAGTGTCAGACTTGGTAAACGTAATACAAACCCTACGTTAAACCCACGTATACTGAGCGACAGTATACAACCTGTGAATTACAGTATTCAGCCGGAATACAACAAGAAACAAACAATGTGAGATGTGAAGTCACATGAGCAGACCAGCAGCGCGTCGTGATATCACGTGACTTGCAGCCGTTACAGCAGTGAGTCTCTTATCAATTCAAATAAGGAGGTAAACTGACCTGCACGCTACTAACGCTACGTTAAACCCTTGTATACTGAACGGCAGTATACAACCGGTGAATTACAATATTAAGACAGAATACAACAGATAGATAGCCAGTCAGCCAGACTCACTTAAAAACCGAAGAAACCTATGTTGACAGTTTTGGTTGACGGTTTCTAACAAACGTCAGTTTACTGTATAGTAGGCATAGTTTTCTCTAAGCATACACACGTTTTGCAGCCAACGCACAAATGAAATTAATGTGCGCACAAAAATATAATGATACACATTTATAAAAACAAAGCACGACAGAGTAGGGTCATTCAGACACTGGGAAACATGAAAACGACTTGCGTAGTACGGTGTAAACAAATGGTATGAGCTCAAAGCTGAAGTTGCCCTACAAAATATTAAGATTAAGATACTCTGGAACTTAGTGATCCAGACAGACCACGCTATCCAAGCGAGAAGACAGGAACTGAGAACAAGGAAAACAATGTCTACCAGATCGTAGACGTGAACGTACTAGCGGACCACAGGGTGACGACAAAATAAAGCGAGAGTGACATTTTGGCTTTGACTTCTCTCGCTAGTAGATGGCGTCCGTAGGTCTCGATAGACAAGGGAATGACAATTATGACCCGTTCAGGACGCAAGCCTGGGCGAAGATTATGGAGATCCTGTGGTGCCCAGTCGACAGAATCTCCCTCTCAGCCTCGCTGATGTAATCGAAATGTAAATTGAGCGCGATACGTTTGACATCAGCTTGGCTGCAGGAGCTGCCGGAAGGACGTCATGGTAAGCATCCGACCGACTTAAGGATACTCCGCTCCCTGGTTTGGAATCAGGGCTGCCCTTCTCCTAGACTGGTCGCCTTCCCAAGGCTAGAGAGTCCAGTCTGCACTGTTATTTTACCCATAGATTGGGAGGGAGAAAAAGAGATGGATTCATGTCTTTACCAAGGGCATTAATTCGAAGTGAACGTAAAAAGATTCAACTGGAGTTTGAACTCGGCTCGTCGATTCTATTGTCCACGCTGTTAACCGTTACGCCACTCATTAGCAGTCGCCTGATCACAGGCACTGGTCATGTCCCCTCTAATTGTTGTAGTCAGCGGTCGCAAAGATTTTATGCTGTGCCAATTTTTTTTGTTCCTGTGACAAAAGTATGTGCGCGCTTTTGAATTCAACACAGGGAATCAATATTCTTTCAATAAAAACTCAGTAAGCTATCTAGAGAATTTGAAATCTGCTGTGCGCACATTAATTTCCTTTGTGCGCTGGTTGGAAACCGTCTGTGGCCGCGCGCACGCGCACTACTCAGAGGGAACTATGCTGAAAGCTAAACATGACACTAAGAACCGAATTACGAGTAGACAAAAAAAGATTGTTGAATTATCAGTTATTTTTTATAGATTCCCCAATGTCCTCATGGTGTTAGTAGATCTACAGAGTTTGGTATCTTTTGTGTACACATTAATTTCTTTTGTGCGCTGGTTATAAACCGTATGTGCGCACACGCGCACTACTCAGAGGAAACAATGCTGTAAGCTAAACCTGACACTAAGAACCTATGAATTCCGTGTAGACAAAAAAAAGAAAGTGTTGAACTATCAGCCATTTTTTATAGATTCCCCAATGTACTCATGGTGTTAGAAGACCTACAGAGTTTGTAGGGAACGATGCTGAAAGCTAAACCTGACACTAAGAACCTACGAACTACTAGTAGACAAAAAAAGAGAGTGTCGAACTATCAGTCATTTTTGACAGTAGAGTTTGGTATCTTTTGTGCGCACATTAATTTCCTTTGTGCACTGGTTTGCAAAACGGCAGGCAGTCACGTTATCTGGATCTAAAAGAGCGTCGATAATTAGGAATTGGAAACACGCCTTCTACTTCATTAAATCGAAAATTAAAGTCCCATCGGTTGAATGAAAGATTATCGAGAAGAATTTCCGCTTGATTGCCAATGGAAATTGAAGTTTATTTCGGGGTGAAGACTCGGACGAAAATTGCATGACGATCGGCAGAAAAGCGTTGAAAATGAAATTGTACAATGGAAAAAGGAAGAGAAAAAATATGTCAAATTTTTAATGAATTAAGTGAAAGATTCGTTCATGCGATTTTCTTTTCCGTTTTATTTAGTTTTGGCCAATTTTTCTTTCCTTCTGTTCTGACTTCTTCCCCTGTCTAATGTCTTTCTTTCAATCATTCATTTATATTTCCTTTCTTTGTTTTTCTTTTTTCGTTCTTTCAATCTCTAAACTTCCTTTGCTACACTCATCTTTCTTTCGTTCAATCTTTCAATCTTTCTGACTTTCTTTTCTGGCTTTTTTTCTCCATTTTATTTCACTTTCTATTGTCTTTCTTTCAATCATTCATTTATATTTGCTTTCTTTGTTTTTTTTCGTTCTTTCAATCTCTAAACTTCCTTTGCTACCCTCATCTTTCTTTCTTTCCTTCTTTCTGTCAATCTTTCGTTCTTTCCTTCTTTCGTTCTTTCTTTCTTTCTTTCTTACTTTTTTATACTAATTGTTCCTTTTCGTTCTTTCTTTCACTTCTATTGTTTTTATTTGTTTCACTTTCCAGTCTGTTCTTACTCTCTTTCTGTCTTTCTTTAACTGTCTTTCTTTCTCTAAACTTTCAAGTTTCTACTATGAACGGTTAGGGCTGGGCGAAGTCCAGATACATAGATAGATAAAAGTGAACCCCTCCCTGTAAAAACCTATTTAGGGGGCAATTTTCAAAAGACAAAAAAGGCATTTTCATTTTCTCATTGAGGAGAGTGTGTGTGCAAAATTTCAAGTTTCTACTATGAACAGTTAGGGCTGGACGAAGTCCAACTACATAGATACATATAAATGTGTGAACACAAGAATAACCTAAACCCAATCCAATTAAACCAGTGTTTTGGGTAGCGGTGATTAATAATAAAACGGGAAAAGTAAGTGTACTTACGCCAGCCACCAGCACAGCAAGAATTGAGATACTAGCCAAGTGAAAAGCGTGTCCAATCTCCTCCTCCAACGTGTGATGCCCGGGTAATCGTAATTGAATTCCCCAGGTGTCCAGGCTTGGGCCCTGATCCGAACTGGATGCGCGTCTATTTCGACGTAGTGGACGGGTAGTATTAGGCACCGAAGTATTTTTTGGCCATGTCATAACGGCATCGAGAACTTTCTCGTAGATATAAAACAGGTCGTCTTCCAAGTTATTCATATCGTTCGGGTATTTCTTTCGTAGTTTCCCGATAAAACTGTCGCTAAGTTTCTCAGTTTCGTGAAGTGTGTCTGCAAAGAGAAATAAATAAATGTATATATATATATATGGTTAAGATGTTGAAAATGGACTAAACAGCCGTAACATGTACATCAAAAGGCATACACCAATACACAAGACGTTCATAAAACTGTTAATCTTAACATTTTAAGGTTTTTTTTTAAATTTTGAAGTTTTAGAATGTTAACATTTATAATTTCATGAAAATGAAAATATAGTGTATCGATAAATATATATAACATCTTTTGATTATTCAAATGGTTCTTCGGACGATTGAACTCCTTCTTGTTATTTGTGTTGTAAATACGACGTTTCGACCGATCCATTCTTTGGCCTTCTTCCGGTGTAAAATACGAGCGCGATGAGTTAAACATCGTGTTTACAACACGAATAACAAGAAAGAAATCACCCGAAGAACCATTTGAATATTAATGACCCATCTCAAAACTATAGAAAGTATCTTTTGATTAGTTAACGCATAGAGAGCCATGGAAAGAGCAATGCTAGAAATAACTCTAAAGATAAAAAAAAGAAGATCAACATAGATCCGTGGCCGAACCAGGGTGAAAGATATTATACAATTAATTAAGCGACAAAAATGGAGACGGGCTGGACATTTAGCAAGAATGACAACAGATGGAGAAAAAAGGTTAACCGATTGGTGCCCATGGGACAGTAAACGCAGTAAACTCCCGCATTACCGTCCTCTCATTCAACGTCCTTTCGTTATAACGTCGTTGAGAAGAATTATAAATACAGGAACTGCTCGCTTAACGTCGCTTCATTCAGCATCGTTTCGTTATTATATATTACAATACTGCTTATGTTTCTCTACATGAAAAATCAATTATTCACGGAATTTTCTAATAAAAAGTTTGTTAAAAATCGATTTTTCTAACATTATAACAGACCGTAGTGCAAGAATTCGGTTAGATTTTCATGAAATTTCTTTTTCGAACACATGTATGCAGTGGCGATTCTACGAGGCGGCCAGAGGGTCGTTTAAATCGTCCGAAAAAAAGATAGTAAAGAAAATATTGTTGGAGGAATTGCGAATTAAGTTAGTCATAGATTTCCTACAGTACAATAAATTAAATAACCCTTATTTATATAAATGTGTCTATGGTGTGAAGAGTGGGTTTCTTCCGCATTCATTTATAGTCAAATGTCTGCGATAGAACAAAGAAAAACGGCCATACAAATAGGAGAGACCCTAGAAGAGGTCGATGAATACATCTACCTAGGACAGGTAATAAAGCTAGAGAAAGACCATGACTGCGAAATAAAACGACGCATAGCGATAGGTTGGAAAGCAATTTGTATGAATAGAGACATTCTCAAGAGCACCCTACCAATGTGCTTAAAGCGTAAAGTATACAACGGTTGCAGCCATGACTTACGGATGCGAAACATGGAAATTAACAAAACGAGCTGAAAGCCAACTCAGAATAGCACAGATAGCCATGGAAAGAGCAATGCTAGGAATAACTCTAAGAGATAGAAAAAGATCAACATGGATCAGAATAAGGACTAGAGTGAAGGATATTATACAAACTAATTAAGCGGCAAAAATGGAGATGTGCTGGCCACCTAGCAAGATGAGATGACAATAGATGGGGGAAAAGACTAACCGATTGGTGCCCAAGGGACAGTAAACGCAGTAGGAAAAGACCAGACACAAGATGGATGGACGAGATAGAAACGTTTGCCGGTAAGACGTGACAGAGGTTAGCACAATATAGGTCGTCATGGAAGGAGATGGGAAAGGCCTTTGTCCAGCAGTGGACTTATAACGGCGGCTGCTGCTGATGGTGCTGATGCTGATGGTGCTGATGCTGATGCTGATGATGGTAAAATGAGTTTCACTTAACGTTGTTTCAGTTAAAGTTGTGCTTTTCAGGAACCTAAACACGACGTTAATCTGAGAGTGCCTGTATACGATAATATAACATATTGTTGGAGGAATTACGAATTAATTGATTTTTCTCATGCGAGTCACAAGATTCCTACATCTACCGAAGGAACATAACCCCTATTTATACAAATGTGTCTATGCTAAAATCGGTTTCATATAACGTTGTTTGAGTTTAAGTCGTGCTTTTCAGGAACATAACCGACATTAATGAGAAAGCTGATGGACGACACAAAGCCAGGATCTATAGCATAATGAAATTTCCCAAACTAATCTTATTACAGCACAGGGCAGGGCTCAATTACTTAATGATGACAATCTTTGTGTTGACCCCGCTTTGAATGGCTAATAGTGGCTAGATCTTCCATTTCCAGCTAGCTTTATAGCTAAGAATGTTAATAATACACTGGCATAAGATTGGCTTTAAAAATGGCTAGATTTTGTTATTGCCTTAATATCAAATGAATACGTTGTATAGATCTTCCATGTTTTACAAATGTATTCCCAACCAAGGGTTACAATAAAATAAAGGTAACACAAATATCAATAGCTTTTATTTTTATTACTAGCAGGGATACCCGCCGTTGCCCGGGGGGAAATAACTTAAAATATAACGACGCAGACAAAAATATGTTCTCTGGTATATTTCTTCTAACAGAACGCAACAAATGAAAAATTGATGATTTATACCATTTACACATGAAAGAGTAGCAGTTAAGGAGAATATTCTGATGCACGAAACAGAACAAATGATGTCGTCCCTTAGTTTGACAGGGGTTCAAATTACACAATCAGTGTGTCAGTATGAAAAGGTTGTTAGGGGATCCAACCCAAGAACAACAAATATAGAGCTGGCCATGGGAACAACAAGGAGATATCAGGTTAAGACCAGCGATCTTGGTGGATTGTCCTTGTACCTTGTTACAATTTTAGAACTTTTGTCTGTAAACGTTTTTCAGGGTTGCACAGCTTTTTACAAACAAAATAGAAGAGTACAGTTTTTTACCCTTAAAGCTTTTTCGTTTGGCTGTAACAAACTATTTTAATCCAAAATTGACCAGTGCTGGTCTCCAATGACCTTGGAAGTCAACACCACCCGTATTAACATCTTTCGCTGTCCAAGTCAACCCCACGTTTCAATTTAGCTCCAGGAATATAGTTGTTTGGCTGCAATATGGCTAAAAAGCTATATTAATCCAGAGCCCCTCTGACCTCCAATGCCCCTGGAAGTCAGCACCACCTATCCTATCATCTTCTTTTACCCAGTTTCACCCCACGTACTAATTTACCTCCAATAATGTAATTGCTTGGTTGCAAAAGAGCTGAAAAAGGTTATCCTAATCCCAAATCGACCTCTTCGATAACCTTATAGGTCAGCACCACCTATCCAATTGAATTTGACCTGATCGCTGTACCATTTGTGAGGTCAAAACATGTTTGTACTCCATAGCAAACTCAGTATTATGTTATAAATGGCCTTAGTTTGCTAGAAATGAGCAGAAATTATCTCCGGTAGCCTCGAATGACCTCCAAGCTCAACCTCACATTGCCTACGACACTGGCCGTGTAACGATGTACCTTTATGCAAAATCTCAATATCCTATGTGCAAAAGATTGGCTATAAATGACCAAATATCGCATCTGGTGACATCGAATGACTTCTGAGGTCAACCGCGCATTGCCTATGATCTTTGTCATGAAAAGACTTAGCCTATGTCAAAATTGTGATCAAAAACTTAGATAATGGCGTAGAAATGATGTCTGGTGACCTTGAATGACCTCCGATGTCAACAATACATAGATTATGTCACAAGTTAATGTTTAGTGAGCCCTCCTGACAAATATCAATGACCAAACAAACAAATACACAGAAGGCTCAAATATTAGTATAGATTGTGTTAATATCTCATCAATATGTTGTATAATTATACATTTTGGAGCCTTTGTATGAGCGTTTGAAGCGTATACAGTTAGCTGGCAATGACCTTTAGCCAATGTCAGACATTTTTAAAGCTATTCATTGAAAGATCTTACCATGTTTAGCCATTCGAAATGGCCGTTCTCTTTTGACAATGTCAAACCAAAGATTGCCCTTAAACGAATAAACAGAAGGCTCAAATATTAGTATAGATTGTGTTAAGATCATTCCAATACGTTGTATAATTATACTTTTGGGAGCCTTTGTATGAGTGATTGGAGCGTATACAGTTACCTTTAGCCAATTTCAGCCAATTTCTAAAGCCAATCATTGAAAGATCTTGCTACTTTTAACCATTCAAAACGGCCGTTCTCTTTTGGCAATGTCAAACCAAAGATTGCTCTTAATGATATTTACCAAGCATAGCTCATTACTGCGCAAAGCCAGGCTCAATTACTTAACGACTTTTACCAAACTTAGAACGACGGGAAGCCAAGATCAATTACTTAATGAAATTTACCAAGATATTCTTATTACAGCATACGACTGGGATCAATTACTTTACGATATTATCTAACCCAGTATATTTAGGAAAGTGCTTTCGTTTTTGTTCTGCACAAACAAATTAAATATTTCAGGACAAAGTAAAAGATTTAATGATTGAACACAAGATTTAATGATTGAACACA
>VCCN01001016.1:1115301-1133807 GCA_006491835.1 Architeuthis dux | reverse complement strand
ATGTAAACGTGAAAATAAATTTGGCAACACTGCCCATGATAGATCTTAACACAAGAAAAGAACTAGCGCATTAATGGTTCATTGTTGGTTGAGTTAATCACCGCCATCCACACCACTTGTTTATTGCTGGATTTAGTTAATCACCGCTACTCACATCACTGGTTTATTGCTGGGTTTAGTTAATCACCGCTACTCACAACACTGGTTTATTGCTGGGTTTAGTTAATCATCGCCACTCACACCACTGGTTTATTGCTGGGTTTAGTTAATCACTGCTAAGCACAACACTGGTTTATTTCTGGGTTTAGGTTCTTCATGTGTTCTGACATTTATATGTATCTATCTATGTATCCGGACTTCGCCCAGCCCTAACCGTTCATAGTAGAAACTTGAAATTTTGCACTCACACTCCCTTCAATGTGTAGGGAAAATGTGGTGGTTTATTCTTTTGGTTTTTTGGAAATCCCCCCCTGAATTGAGTATGCATGCGAAATTTGGTTTGACTGCGCCAATGTTTAAGTGGGAAGGGACACGGTGACATTCAGGGCCAGTTGTTTTATATAATAGACCCACCCCCCTTTGTGGGGAGTGCGCACCACGTCCAGAATCCCTGAACTAGACATTTCAAAATGTATGATATATATCCTTGGTTTTGAAGAATTAAATGCGAAGCAGGTCGGATAAAGATGAATACAGAGAAGCACACACACGCACACACATACTATTCGTGAGACCTATTTATTACTGTTTGTTCACATATGTTATAGTATCTATCTATCTATCTATCCGTGACCCGACATTAACAGGAAAGACGAATTCGCGCCGGCAAATCCACGTCGACAATTTCGCGCAAGACAAATCTGCGCACGATAAATCTACGCAAAGACCAACTAAATCAAACTATGAAGTTAAAACAATGTATTGAGATACAAAAATCAAATGACATTTTGACTTGAATTACCTTTGGAAATTAATTTCTGTTATCGCTGAATAAGTGTAAACAAACTAGAGTTAAATCTATTTATTACAATTGATGAAATTCCTTATGTAAAAAACAGAGTAGTAAACAGAAAGATTGCTATATGAACGGACCGAGATACATAGAGAGATAAGAACAGATATTATTTTTTTAGTTCACAGGTACTACAGTTCATCGCTGAATGAGTTTGTAAACAAACTGTATAGTTTACAGTTAAAACTATTTATTACAAAAAGATAATTTTATTTCGCAGATACTACAACAGTTTATCGCTGATTGACTAAGAAAAATTAATTTAATTAATAAGCCTACGGGAAAGTACATCAGTCAGCATTTAAAAACGTGTCTTACTTTTTGTGGTTAACCCTGAAAAATGTCACTTTTAGACAAGAAAAATGATATCTCCAGATTGTTCAACACTTACACGAAGCTTAAACCACTTTATCAGCATTTTATCTAGTTCTGAACTTCTTTCGTCTTTCATTGTTTTTTCTCACACAGATCTGTTACTCTGAGCCATCAGCAAAAGAATACAGCATTTTTATATTCCTGTTTCTTTATACCGTACATTGTTAAAGAACCAAAGTAACATTCTCACAAGCTTTTCACCAATAGCCCAATGTCCAGTTTTTTCAAGAGTTCAACATTATCTTTAATCAATAACATGCGGTGTTTTTTCTTCACAGCACAGGATGCACTTCATTTATTCACTGGAGCTATAATTGGGTTAAATTAGAGTTAATGATATTAATGAATTCCGGAAGATAATCAGGAATCGCTTGCCTGTATTTACAAGAGCGCATTTGCAGGTAAACAGATCTAGTGCAATCAAAACAATGCGCAGCAGGTTGGTGCAGTACCGCAAAAGATTTGAAGTTACAGTGGCCCCGGGGAAATTTGAAATCAGTGCCGAATAAGTGGGGGGACGTATATTACAGGTAGTCGGATTAGTGAAGGTCCACTGTAGTTTTGTATGTGCCTGCTTGTTTGTTTGTTGGTGTGTGTGTGTGCTTGTTTGTTTGTTTGTGTGTGTGTGTGTGTGTGTGTGCTTGCTTGTTTGTGTGTATGTGCGTTTTTGTTTGTTTGTTTGTCTGTGTGTATGTGCTTTGTTTGTTTGTTTGTTTGTGTGTGTATATGTGCTTCTTTGTTTGTTTGTTTGCATGTGCTTGATTGTTTGTTTGTGTGCATGTACTTGTTTTTGTGTGTATGTGTTTGTGTGTTTGTTTGTGTGTTTGTTTGTGTGTATGTGCTTTGTTTGTTTGTTTGTTTGAGTGTATGTGCTTGATTGTTTGTGTGTGTGTATGTGCTTGATTGTTTGTTTGTTTGTTTGTGTGTATGTGCTTGCGTGTGTGTGTTTGGAGTTCCCCACGATACATATCATTTCAAGCATTCTTCTTTTGGTGCTCCTACCCACACGTTCGCGTGTGTGGTATCCCCCTCTTTAAACCGACCATGTGTCACATTCTGTTTTCGTGGGGGATTCGGGTAAATAGGACCTCGACCATTCGCTCTTTGTATGTGTCGATAGCATCTACATTAATTGACGAAGGCTATTTCTAGACTAACCAATCATCACACCTCGACTCACTATGCCTGACCTCTTTCCCATAGGTTTCACAGTAAACCTCAAAATTGCAATGGGAATTCTACGAAAGTAAACAACTACGAAGGTGTCCAAACTCTTAAAAGCGGTCTTGGTGTCGCAATTGGTATTATGATCAGGCTACACAAACACGTAGGTGAAGATTTTCTTTCAGAATTGATATACGTACAGTATCGACTATAAATAAGTACACCCCTACCACCATTTAATAGAAAGTTAATTGTCTTCTAAACCAAACAGAGCAGGATTTTATTATTTCTAGTGGAAAATTACACAATTAAAACAGATATTATCAGGTATTATTTATGACCAAACTCTACAGCATTGAAACTCTGTTTTCAGTTCCAATGCTGTGTGTTCCAATACTGTAGAGTTTGGTCATACATAATACTTGATAATATCTGTGTAATATCATTGTGTAATGTTCCACTAGAAATAATAAAATCCTGCTATATTTAATTTAGAATAAAATTAGCTTTCTATAACATAGTGATAGGGGTGTACTTATTTATGGATGAAACTGTATATACACTGACGGAAAATAATATTGCAACATACGTGTTTCAATTTACTCAAGATTAAACGTGCAGGTAATAGAGCTGGACTAAAATAAATGATCATATATATAGATCGATACGTGCACAGGTTCCAAAATAAGGGATGTATCAACAGTACCCTTTGGTTTATGGTCAGTGTTAAAGGAGGATACACAGTGTATTAATAAGAGGTCTGAGTACTTTTGATAAACCCTTATTTTAGAATCCGTGCACGTATCGATCTGTATATGTGATCATTTACTTTAGTCCAGCTCAATTTCCTGTACGTTTAATCTTGTGTAAATTGAAACACATATTCAGGGTGTTGTAACTTTATGTTAAGTCAGTGTATATTAGATAGGTATAATGGCTTCAGTTTATATGAGGTAAAGACGTGGAAAATCTGACAATAATCCCATCTTACGTTACAAAACATTCTTTTGTAGAAAAGATATACGTCTCTCCACTTTAGAGCAACGCCTGTTCAAGAGTACAGATTAACCCAATAACTGCGGTGGGAGCAGCTCTGTTGCCGTGTTCTAAATGCGGTTGTAACTTTGATTATACAGGGCGGCGCAAAATAAGTTAAACGGTTTGTTTTCTCTGTAAACAATGGACCCTTCCACTTGAAGTTACGGACAGAGAAATATAGAAATAAGCAGAAAACGTCGTCCGTAACTTAAGTTGAAGGATCCATTGTGTGACTGACGGGAATTTCCGTCATTCGCAGTTGAGCCATATAAATGCAATGACTCAACTTTCAGTCATCTGCTGTTAATGAATTGAATAAAAACAGTCCCATTTTGCTATAATATTTGATAATAAATAATTTCTTTCATTAAAATTATTAATGAAAATATCATAAATTATGATTATAAATACGAGTACGGCCAAATTGCGTGAGGCACACCGGTTCTCGTAAGATCACCGAGGTTAAGCAACATCAAGCCTGGTCATTACCCAGATGGGTGACCGTCATGGAATACCAGGTGCCATAAGTCAAACCTTCGAGTTCTGCGTGGCAAGGAGATTCAAGAACAATCAAAGAAACATTTAAATAAAGAAGAAATTGCCTGCATTTCGAGTGATCACACCTTGAAAATAAATTGCCTGCATTTCAAGTGATCACACTTTGGAAATAAATTGCCTGCATTTCGAGTGATCACACTTTGGAAATAAATTGCCTGCCTTCCGAGTGATCACATCTTAAAAACAAATTACTTGCATTTCGAGTGATCACACCTTGAAAATAAATTGCCTGCAATTCGAGTGATCACACCTTGAAAATAAATTGCCTCCCTTTCGAGTGATCACACATTGAAAATAAAACACGGGATTGTTCCACTTGACAGTTTTTGGGATATACAACCAGACACAGTAACAATTCATCTCTTCAAGAGCATTAGCTATCCTTCAACATATTTCTGTTGCCAGGAATTCTCAGCTCTGACAAATATCAAAGAAGTGAAGGGTGTCTTTGTGTTGATGAGGAAATGATAGTTTGTCTCAAATTAGACGTACTATAAATGAGATTACCAGACGAAAACAAGCTCTCTCCTACCATTGAGTTTGTATACTTACTTACGGTATATTTTGGGAATTAATCATGTTTGTATGTAGCTACATTGTTTTATACTTTCTGGGCGTCCCCTGATCATATTATAAAGTAGTTGTGTTCTATGTTAGAAATTTTTCTTTCTTTCAAGTATGTTTTATCAATAAAATAAATTCGGTGTGATACGAGCAACTTTTTATTCCGAAAGTGCGGGCTTGAGAAAACAGTTTGGGAACCATCGTTGTAAGATGTTCATCTGAGAGCTTAAATATCCACTACGCTTTGTTAAATTTTATTGCACTGACTATTTGAATTTTTTACCCGCTGCCACGTGTGGGCTGAGCGGTGAGACATCAAAAGGGGAAAGGATGAATAAATCTCAAGAACATGTTAAAACAAACAAATCAACAAGTTTTATTGCTGTGAGAGGACTCCAGAGAAGAAGTACACAAATATGTATTGTAACGCTTTCGTACCTCACCGTTTGTTGTCGGTTATTTACAAGATTATCGTACATTTTATGAATCATTATTGTACGGTACACTATTTGGTTTTATTTTATCCCCCCCCCCTCAACTTGATAACGAACCGATGAAAAAAGATGAAAGGTATATGTTGGGTGTGATCAATTAAACAGTTGGAAAAAGAGGTGATCAATGAATAAGTTACTTCTCCTGCCTTTTGTTGGGCTGTGATCACTAAATACGAAACGAATTTTCAAAAAAAACAAGCGGGCACAAACTAGTGACCAATTTAGCATAAACTTACAATGAATATTGAACTCCACTCTAAAAACATATTTAGGGGGTGAATTTTCAAAAACAAAATAAACATTTTCCCTACTCAATGAGGGGCGTGTGCGTGCTAAATTTTAAATTTCTTCTATGAACGGTTAGTGCTTGGCGAAGTCCAGATACATAGATAGATACATATATGTATATATAAATGTCAGAACACATGAATAACATAAACCCAGCAATAAACCAGTGATGTGGGTAGCGGTGATTAATAAATTAATAATAATAATCGTTGACAATGTTTCGCTAATAAATAAATAAAGGTAATATTGCTGTTGCTACTACTACTAGTGTAAAAACAAAAACAAATATGATGCCGAGAGAGGCCGGGGAAGAATGAACGGTAGGTTTAAAGGTTACATTTGATCTTCTGCCCAGTCAATAAGAGTAGCTGGCACGGTTAACAAGTCTTCCTTGGGGAAAAGGGACGAGAGTTCGAATCTAACTGAGAGCTTATTCTTTATTTTTGAACTGTGTTGATTACTCATTGCCGTAGACTGACGGCCTGGGTTGCGATGAAGAGTAACTAAACATTAAGATGAGAGAGAGTACTAGTAAAAAAATCATATATAGCAGCGGTTCTCAACCAATATTACTGGGGGACCGTGAGGTTATTGATTAGGTATACCTTTCCAATGTCCGGGGTCCGTGGGGAAATTCCTTTAAATAAGAGGGGTCTTTGGTAATGAAAACGTTGGAAACCACTGATATACTGTATATAATAAGACCTGTCTCTGTGACACTTATAGTATCAGTTGCAGCCATCAGCCGAGCCTGTTGTTGCTAGGTTACACAAGTCATCAGAAATTCGAAAACTCATAACTCGCTTACCTGGGTTCATTTTCTGCACACAAAAGAATTAAATATTTCTACCAGGTGGGGAAAATGAGGATTCTGTACCGATTTTTTAAAAGAAATTGGGAGGGTTTGTATTCACTTCGCACTAATGCCCTTGGGAAAGTTATGAATCCATAGGGCTTGGTGAAGTGAGTGATGCCACTTCGGGTGCTTATCGCCTCTAAGTCTAATTCACATATCGCAAAAAAACGGACCGAGTAATTCGTAATGTGATATGTGGAGCCTAAGCAGGAACGACTGAAACGATATCCAGCGTAAGGGCACTACTTAATACTTATAATGACACTTATTAGTGAGAGACATAAGAGAGCCGCACTATATTCGTGCCTAAAATTGGAACGTGTGAATGGAGGAGCCAACCAAGTGTAGGATAAAAGACTCCTGTCTGTCATCTGATCTTCGTTAGTTCAGTAGGTAGAACAGCACCGCGTATAGGTGGCTTCCAAGGTGGACGCGGGTTCGATCCCCGCACGAAGTTCGTTTCTTTATTCACATTTACGATTTGGGACGCTCGTTTAGTAGTCGCTCACACCGACTCCGGGCAAATATAGGCTCTCACTAATAAGTGTCATTATAATTATCATATATATATATATAGTACTCGGTTACAAGTATGCGTCACAATTCTGCATAAGTATTTTAATAGAACTCTGTTTCCAACCGAAGAAGGTATACGTTAGTAGAGTGAATATTGTTTCATTACAACCTGTACAGTTAGAAGATCGAATTCCCGTGAAACCAACTGTACAGGTTGTAATGAACCAATAAATATGTTTCTAATATATATATATCAGCAGCATCATCAGCAGCAGCAGCAGCAGCAGCAGCAGCAGCCGTTATAAGTCCACTGCTGGACGAAGGCCTTTCCCATCTCCTTCCATGTCTGCCTATCTTGTGCTAATCTCTGCCAAGTCTTACCGGCAAACCTTTCTATCTCGTCCCTCCATTTTGTGTCTGGCCGTTTCCTACTTCTTTTACTATCCCATGGGCACCAGTCTGTTAGTCTTTTCCCCCCCATCTATTGTCTTCTCTTCTCGCTAGGTGACCGGCCCATCTCCACTTTTGTTGTTTAATTATTTGTATAATATCCTTTCCTCTAGTCTTTTCTCTGATCCATGTTGACCTTTTTCTATCTCTTAGCGTTACCCCTATCATAGCTCTCTCCATGGCTCTCTGTGCTATTCTAAGTTGGTTTTCAGCTCGTTTGGTTAATTTCCAGGTTTCGCATCCATAAGTCATGGCTGGTATTATGCAGCCGTTGTATACTTTTCGTTTTAGGCACATCAACACCTGTCAAAAAGGTAAACCATTTCAATTCATCTCGAAGCCAATATAGCCACCTCAGTACAGGCGTTAATCCAATAATACACAAATTCGGGAGCCATTTTCGTGTAAGACGATACATTATCGATCAGACCATGCCAGTAGCTCGTATATCTATCAATTTATACATAGCTTTATCTGATTACACTATGCAACTTTTTTTCACTTCTTCCTTGTCCTTGGATAATAAGTGTTATTTTCTGATTGATTATGTCTAAAAAGTATACAAAATGGCTATTATTCCCTTGCTCAGAACATTGATATTTTGTAATTAACCTATTTTGTCTCAAACAGCTTTGGGAAGGTATTTGAAGGCTGCATACTCCTTATATAGAGCGGAAACAAAGTGTTTCATAAGGACTATTTTTATGTGCAGTGATGGCATCAACACCTTCCCTTCGCAGAATCCGGATGTCTTTGGCCTTTGGTAGTGCTTCAAGGTATCCCTGCTCTCCCAAAGGCAAAAATAGCACAGAAACAGTAAAAACGGATCAACACCTTACCTACACAGAATCCGGATGTCTTTGGCCTTTGGTAGTGCCTCAAGGTATCCCTGCTGTCCCAAAGGCAAAAATAGCAGAGAAACAGTAAAAACGGATCGAAGACCCATCAAGAATGCTACCATTATGAAGTCTCCGATCACCTCCGTACTCATCGTACTTCGAGGTGTCTAGGAAGGTGTTGACACTGTTGTATTTCAGGTTAAATGAGGTGCCCATAATTTGTCTTGATCCCCGATAGGCATGTCGAAGTATGCCTTGTACGCCCTGCACATATTAACAGATGCTGCAATGGGTGTACTGTTTTATGCAAAGGTCAAAGCTTGTGTCTTCATCGGGCAAAGGATAACGAAGATCCTCGAATGCAAATGAATTCCCCCCAAGAAGCTCATTAGAAAGGATCAAGCAGCTTGGTACATCTTTGTTACGGTGGTTCGGGGCTTATAGGGCAATTACAAGACCGAAAACTATGTGGAACTGGTTGAGATTATTGTGAGACTAAACAGGCTGCAGGCTGTACCCCAAAGTCCACATCCTTGACACTCATCTTGATAGATTCAAAGAGAACATGAAGAGAAAGGCGAGCGCTTCCACCAATGATATATTGGACTTTGAACGCTGATACCAAGGACAATAGAACAAAAATGTGTCGGGAGATTATATTTCGGGGTCTGATTCGTGAAGGTGAATTACAATACAATGGTAAATCTCGAAACAATACGAAAAATATTTTGGCAAGTTTCAGTGCTGTAGAGTTTGGTCATAGATACTACTTGATAATATCTGTTTTTATTGTGTAATGTTCCACTAGAAATATTAGAATCCTGCTATGTTTGGTTTAGAAGACAGTTAACTTTCTATTAAAAAGTGGTGTACTTATTTATGGGTAATACTGTAGGTTTCTTCAGTTTTCAAGTGAGTTTTGCTGACTGGCTATCTATCTATCTATGTGTTGCGCGTACATGCCACACCAATGGAGCTAGAGGGCTGAAAATTCAAACATTTACTCCTGTCTATAGAATTGATTTTTATTGGGGGTTCAATTTACAATGTAAATGTATGCTAAATTGGTCTCTTAGTATGTACTCGGCAGCGTTCACGCTTGTTCTTTGAAAATCCGAATTTCTTCTGTCATCACGGCCCTAAAAACCCACTTCTAAATCTGTTATCATTACTTTTGTTTAACATTGTTATGATATACTTCCACGGGAGGTCATTTCCAGGCCAACACCTGGGCGGAAGTGGAAGTGGTCCAGGTGACCTCAGGAAAAATGCACATGCGTGGGTGTGCGAAAACAGGAAATATCACACCAAGCGTGGGCGTTCAAATATCATAAAAGAAGACACGGGCCGCCCGCTCAGGGACAGAACAGAGAGACTCAGAGCCGGGACAGGAGCAGGCAGCAGCCGGGCCGGAAGGCACGGGAATGAGTTCCCTGTTGGGAACAGTAGCGCCCCTTATCTCTCTCCTACGCCACTACGCAATGTATTCTTATGAAATAAAAATATGTTTCCAGTCTTCCTTTGATTACCCAAGTTCGGGACTTTCATCCCAGTATACAACAAACATAAGTGTTAATACATATACATTTAGATTCATATGTTGTTGTTTTTCGGGGGAATAACATTTAAATGTGAATAAAAGATATGCAAATTCACTTCTTATACAATTTGAAATAGGTGAATTTCAAAATATCGCTGTCCTGTTCAAAAAGGTTTGAAGGGATTAATAGCCAAGTTCTATACTTTTTACACATAAGCAATCAGAAAATAAAACTCATTACCCAAGAATAAATATAGCGTTGTAGTATTAGCAGCAGCAATATTACCTTTATTTATTTATTAGATGAAACATAAATTACTCCCCTCGGTTTTTAGAGCCGTGATGACAGAAGAAATTCGGATTTTTAAAGAACAAGCGTGAACGCTGCCGAGTAATATACTAAGAGACCAATTTAGCATACATTTACATTATAAATTGAACCCCCCACTAAAAATCAATTTTGTAGACATAATAAGGAGTAAATGTTTCAATTTTCAGCTCAGTACGCGCAACACATACATAGATATATAGCCAGTCAGCAAGACTCACTTGAAAACTGAAGAAACCTACAGTATCACCCATAAATAAGTACACCACTTTTTAATAGAAAGTTAACTGTCTTCTAAACCAAACATAGCAGGATTTTAATATTTCTAGTGGAACATTACACAATAAAAACAGATATTATCAAGTAGTATCTATGACCAAACTCTACAACACTGAAAATATTTTTCGTATTGTTGTACTCATCTTTGGACGGCAACATATTCATTTCAAGAACTGTTTAGATGAAAATTAAATTACTACAAAATAGAGGTAGGGGTGTACTTATTTATGGGCGATACTGTATGTTGTCAGTTTTGTTGACAGTTTTGGTTGACGATTTATAATATGGGCCGGGTAGGTTGAGTCTGTTGAGACGTAATACGTGGACATATGTCCCTCAGCGTAAAGCAACACTATAACATAACTTAATAAGGAACAAAGAATAATAGTCTTGCCGTTGAAATCCAATAATCATTTGTTGAGTCGGTTTCCTGTTGAGTATCTACAGGGTGTACACAAAGAAATGAGAATACAGCTAAGCGTATTAACCAATCAGCTGCCAGTAAATTTAAGTGAGGCAATACATATTGTATACAGGGTGGGCGAAACGTCTGGATCCATAGGAAAATATGCATTATTATATGGTGGAGCAGAAACACACAACACTTTTTAAATGTTGCATATTTTTACATACACCCTGTATATTAATAATTGGAAAGAGTTTGTTTTTCTGTCCTCTATAAATGACTAAACGGTATGATGTAAGTAAAGTAAATTACATAGCACAAGTTTCTCTGTCTCGGCTAGTCCTTTGAGGTTTGGTATGTGTGAAATAGACTCAGAGAAGTAGTAGCGTAGTAAATTTAATATATACTTATTGGACCCAGGGGAAGGTTATAATATAAAAGAATATAATGAGAATGATCCTCACTACGACTTTCAGAATTAATATAGTGAGTGATAATAATATGCGACACATTTGTGCATAAATATTGGTTAGACCGTTATTTTCCTCAGAAGAGTGATCAACACCGTTTTTGGCACTTGGCCAACAGTCATCAACACATGGATTATTTCCTCTTCAATATATCGATCATTTTTAATGACGAATCTACTGGAAGAAATGATTTAAAATGGATATTACACAACACCGTTTACTACCTACATTGCATTTCATACAAAACCATTTTTGACTGACCTGAGTCGAGCTGCTGATTTTGGGACATGTTTTAGTATAAAAAAAACTCGCCTTATATCCAAGAATATACGGTATTCTCAAAAAGGGCTTCATATTCTTTCATCATAAAATCAAGAATCCCCAAACTAAATAAGATCATCTTCAGTTTAGGAACGGTGTTTTTAAATTTAACAACTGATAAATACATTTAGCCCAGTGAAGAATTTCACTCGTAGGTCACCTCGTGTGTGACGTCATCATAATTCACAAACGTCGAATTTAAAAGGTATTCAACAATTCAGATTTCCCTTGAACTTGACAGTGTTTGAATGCACTGGTTCACAAACGTTTAGATAATATTTACTATCATTGGATTCAGACCAGCGTCTCTTCTACGTAAGCAAGAAACGGTTAACTAAAACATTTAGAAAAGGATTCTTCTCTATCGTCTTAAATCAAACTTGTATTAAAAAAAGACTCCTGCCTAAATACATATCATACCATCCACATATATGTATACATAAATATACATATACATGGTGGAGCAGAAACACCTGACACTTTTAAAAATCTTATTTCTTTCGTTACAGGTTGGGTTAACTGATGGCTTTTTGACGATCTAACAGTACACTGCTTGGAGTTTAGTCAGCGTGGATTGTTGGTCGGTACAGGATCGTCTTATGTAGTAGAAACGTTCATCAAAACAGTGATTGACACAGTATCATAGTGTTCCATAAATGTTCGCTGTGTAGCTGTTACAGAGTTTGTTTTGATGAACGTATCTACAAGAGAGGACGTTGCTGTACCGACCAACAATCCACGCTGACTAAACTCCAAGCAGTGTACTGTTAGATCGTCAAAGAAACATCAGTTAACTCAACCTGTAATGAAAGGAACAAGATTTTAAAAAGTGTCAGGTATTTTTGCTCCACCATATAATAATGCATATTTTTTTATGGATTCAGACCTTTGACCCATGCTCTATATACTAGTTAATGTCCGTGAAATTCTACGAGATGATTTTTAAGGAGAAAAAAAAATAGTGAATTCGTTTCAGTGGAAGAGTCCATAGTTTAAAATGATTGATAAGAGACATCTTTTATCTGCAAAACTGTTACCTTCAAGTGGAAGAGTCCATGGTTACGTACAGAGAAACCAGAAAAATCACACTGCTCATTATACATAAGTAGATTTGTGGGGGAGTAAACGTGCTTATCGATTTTTGCCCATCCTTCTTGCATCGTTCAATACTGAATCAATAATCACTAGCGTACCACTTCAGCGGAAGATTCTCTCGCAGAAAGAGAACCACTTTATCTCGACAAGCAGACACCTTTTCCGAAGATAGATCCTCACATTACGTCAACGAACGACGCTGATACGTCCACCTCCGCATCAGATCTATTCTTTAAAAGGCTGACATTAAACCCAACATTCTCTCCCACGTTGTAATTTCCCACTCTATGCACTCTCCCGAAGTACACCTGATCGATGCCAAGGGTAGATAACTCACCAAGAAAACGGGTTTTAGATAGAATATCAGCAGCAGCAGCCGTTATAAGACCACTGCTGGACAAAGGCCTTTCCCATCTCCTTCCATGACAACCTGCCTTGTGCTAACCTCTGCCACGTCTTACTGGCAAACTTTTCGAAAAATGCTTTGCTATAAAATCTAATACTACATGTTGTGGTTTTGTTAGGGGAATGGCGATTTTAGATATCGGTTTACACTCTTAATTTTGGTGAGGGTTGTTGTTCTTGTTCCTGTTACGGTAGGAAAACAAAGTCAACTCCTGACTTTGTCCTGGAGTTTGACAAGAAACAACCTGAAGAGAAAAGACCAGGGAGAATAAGAATTCCTTAAAAACGTGAAACGAAAACAGACGTGAGACGAAAAATGCTTTGCTATAAATTCTAATACTATATGTTGTGGTTTTGTTAGTATTTCAACACTTTCTCTGGCGTTTTTCATGAAATGTTGTATCTTTAGAGGACAACCCTTGTCAACACGAACATAATTGCGCATTCAAATAAATCTCGAAATGTTTAACGAGACCATTTTCCAGTGATTCTTGCTTGTGTAAAGATCATCATTATCATCATCCGTTATAAGTCCACTGCTGGACGAAGGCCTTTCCCATCTCCTTCCATGACGACCTATCTTGTGCTAACCTCTGCCAAGTCCTACCGGCAAACTTTTCTATCTCGTCCCTCCATCTTGTGTCTGGTCTTTTCCTACTTCGCTTACTGTCCCATGGGCATCAATCGGTTAGTCTTTTCCCCCCATCTATTGTCATCTCTTCTTGCTAGGTGGCCAGCCCATCTACATTTTTGCTGCTTACTTATTTGTATAATATCCTTCATTCTAGTCCTTTCTCTGATCCATGTTGATCTTTTTCTATCTCTTAGAGTTATCCCTAGCATTGCTCTTTCCATGGCTCTCTGTGCTATTCTGAGTTGGTTTTCGAGCTCGTTTCCCTAACCAGATAAAATATAGGCATTTTTATTTCTTCCATATATGGAAAAGATTTTATTTAATAAACAATAAACTATGAAAATGAAAAAATATTGAAAAATATTTTTGGAAAATATTTTCAATTTCAGTGTTGTAGACGTTATAAAATATTAAAATTCTAAAACTTCAAAATTTAAAAAAACTACTTAAAATTTTAAAATTCACAAAATTATTTCCCGAATGTGTTTTTGGATTGATTTATGCCTTCTGATGTACATGTTACGGCGGTTTAGGCCATTTTCCACATCCCGATTTCCCTTAGATGCCAATCAACTTAAGACCTTTAACACCTACTTATTCTTTCTCTTTCAAATTTCACATTTAAAATAAAAACTTAAAATAAAAAATTAACATTTTTATGAACGTAGTTCCGTCTTGTGTATTGGTGTATGCCTTCTGATGTACATGTTACGACTGTTTAGGCCATTTTAAACATCCTGACTGCTGTAATAAAGAGATAAATCTTTTTTAAGCATTACCGTATTTTTGGCGTATAAGGCGCACGGCTGTATAAGACGCACCTCAATCGGGTTATTTTAATGCTCTTATCTATTCAAATCTCTATTAATCCCCACAGTGGCTGCTTGTTTACATTATTTTGCATAGCGCCGTAACGTTAGTAAACAACAGATAAAGCTTTCAAATAGTATTTCGGACGATTGAACTACTTGTTGTTTGTGTTGTTCAAACGAGGTTTCGGTCAATCCATTCATCGGCCTTTCTCAGGCGTAATATCCGAATGTGAGGTTATCTCTTTTTTTAATAGTCTTGCGACTTTGGTAACAGGTTATTTTTTTAATAGAATCTTGCGACTTTGGCGAATTTTTTTGTTTTTTTAATAGAGTCTTGCGACTTTGGAGAACGGTTATTTTTTTTAAAATAGAGTTTTGCGACTTTGGAGAACGGTTATTTTTTTTAAATAGAATCTTGCGACTTTGGTGAAAGTGTTTAACTTCAAAGAACCAAGTGTTCGACTCCCGAGGCAGAACTTAGAAAACAATCGCGTCTTATATGCCGAAAAAGACGGTAAATAAGAATCAAGTTCTTGGCTTTTATACCCTTTTCAAAAATAGGGCAATTAGCACCTTAATGAGTAATTCTTGAAATTTCTGGACTCGATGGTTTAAGACTCTGAGCTTACTCTTTCGCTAGTTTTCAGGCTTTGTTTATTTCGACACAAGGAATGGTTTTATTGATTGATTGATTGATTGATTTGTTTAGCGGCATATCACCCCTTGATGGGTCATTTAATGCCGAAATCAGTTTAAAATTCTTGCGACTTTAGTGAAAGGTTGTTTTTTTTTAATTGAGTCTTGCGACTTTGGAGAACGGTTATTTTATTTTTTTAATAGAGTCTTGCGACTTTGGGGCGGTCTTACCCCTCTGCAGTGGATGCAGTCAGCATATTCTAGGCCCTAGCCGACAAGGCCGACACAAGGGAGTGGGGAGTAAAAATAAGATGTTAAATGTTGTTGAGATGTTAAAAATATTTTAGCTTTTTATATTACGAACGCTTTTTCTTACGTCACATTTTTTTTATTTCGACAGTTGATTTATAAAAAGATTTTATAAAAAGAATTTATAAAAATATTTATATGACGTGTGACGTAAAAAGAAAAAACTACTCCTCTTTCTTCTCCCACTCTCTCTGTTCTTTCTTATGTACCTTATTAACACATTCAAATTTGGTCTGAACGAAAAACGTTTTGGCATTCATAGAACTCTCGTCACACAAGATCAGTTTTCTTTGACCATTAAATAAAAACAATCTTTTTGGCTTGTTATACCCTTTTTAAAATACCGGGGATTCAGCACCTTAATAGTTTATGACGGGATGGTTTAAGACTCTTTTGGATAGTTTCCAAGCTTTGTTCATTTCGACACAAGAGAAGGGGGTAAGAATGAAGAGGGGAAACTTCCTCTAAAAATCACCCACCTTATTGATCCCTGGGATATAAATTCGTATGGTACTGTATCAAGGAAATGTGGAGTGGCGTAACGGTTACCGACACGGAAGATGGAATCAGAGAACCGAGTTCGTGTTTCGACCTAGGCTGCTTACGTTCACTTCGCACTACTGCCCTTGGAAAAGGCATGAATCCACTTCTCCCCCCCCCAGCTATTTGAAACTTGCAGATCAGTTGGTGCCCTTTATCCACCAGTAAGGCAGTCCATCTAAGAGAAGGTTACGCTGACAGAAAAAAGAACTTACAGCTTGGCAGTCACAATAGCTGGTCCCAAGCCCGGTTGAGAAATGCGTAGGGTTTGGCTTCGGGTCAGCACCCCGGTCCCGTAAAACCTTGCAATTGCTACAAAAACAATGAATAAATCTCCAATGAACAAATCCCATATTGTTCAAAATGGAGACAATCATTGTCCAATATGCCTTGTCACGTAGGAGGACATATCTATCTATCTATCTATCTATCTATCTATCTACTGTAACAGACGAATATTTCAAGCTCGGATTAGTGAAGAGTTAGAGAAAAATGAAATTAAACACTCCAGATAGACCTGTGGAAGGCCGGAAAACCAACCAAATAAAATCGAAAGGATCGAAAGAAGAAAAAAACGCACACAATGACGTCATCATAGTATAAAACCAATTCAGAAATTAGTTAGAATTACATAACTGAATATGAAAGACGTGTAGGCGAAGTGATCTGCGAATTTGTGTTTTCATCTATCCCGGGATAAATGTTTAATGGGACGAATGTATCCCATCATGATTTTGGTTCTTCAAAATCTGGAAAATATTACCCATAAATAACAAGAAAAAGAACAGAATCCGTTCAAAACCTGCGACGTTGTTCACACAATTTTTGATAGCATTTGCCAACATTTGTTTCTGTAATAAAACTATTTGTTTCCAATTGAATAAAATAAAATAATAATGTAAAGCTGTTGAGAGATTTAAAAAAGACTCTCTGAAAATAGACACTGACTGGTTTTCTCGAGCATTGCTGAATTTTCTTTTGTATCCAAGAAGTGTGTATCTATTTGCGTTCTGCACAAGTTATAGTCAAATTTCTACGGTTACAATATATGTTAAAAAGATGTTTTAGCTTCTTAAATTACGAACGCTTTTTTTACGTCACATTTTTTATTTAAAGAATTTCTCGAGCCTTGGTGTATTTTCGTTTGTATCCAAGAAGTGTGTATCTATTTGTGTTCCCCATAAGTTATAGGTCATAACTCAACGCTTACAATAGGAGGTGTTAAAACATGTTTTAGCTTCTTAAATTACGAACGATTTTTCTTACATCACATTTTATTTATTTCAAGAATTGATTTTAAAAATCAAGTTAGGGAGGGAGTTAAAATGAAGATGTTCAATGTTGTTGAGATGTTAAAAATGTTTTAGCTTCTTAAATTACGAACGCTTTTTCTTACGTCACATTTTATTTATTTCAAGAATTGATTTAAAAAATCAAGTTAGGGAGGGAGTTAAAATGAAGATGTTCAATGTTGTTGAGATGTTAAAAATGTTTTAGCCTCTTAAATTACGAACGTTTGTTCTTACGTCACATTTTATTTATTTCAAGAAATGATTTAAAAATAGAATGATATGACGTAGTGTGACGTGAAAAAGAAACATTATTACTCTTTTTTCGCCCACTCACTCCTTCCTTTCTTATGAACGCTATTAACCTATTCACATTTGGTCTGAACGAAAAATCTTTTTTTGGCATCTCATCGCAGTTAAAAATTAACACACTCTTGGCTATTTTCTTTGTAAAGGTTCATAGGGTCGGTTTAATGTAGGTCGTAGACACGTTGATAGTGGCAAAACATTCCCAGTTCCATCGGCTGTTGCAGCAGGGTTCAGTGTGTGCACAGGTTTAGTGCAATGGGGAACTAGTCTATAATTCTTTATTATAAGGGTTGTTGTCGAATCTAAGATAAAATATCATTTGCTTAACAAAGGGATTGTTAGAATAGGTTGTTGAATAATAAGATATGATTAAAGTCGTTGAAGTCTTAAAGAGGAGGTTATACAACCAATGCAATCAATCCGATAGTAACAAAGTTGAAACATGGAACCTAACAAAACGATTGGCCCTAAAACTGAGAACCATGCAACGTGCACAGGAGAGGATCATGCTTAACATCACATGGAGAGATCACAAGACAGTACAGTATATTAGAGAAAGAAACCGAAGTCAGAGATATCATAGAATCCATTAGAAAACTCAAATGGCAATGAGCTGGTCATGTTGCAAGAATGTCAGACAACCGCTGGACATCACGACCCACAACGTGGATCCCCAGAGATCATATTCGGAACTGTGGCCGGCTAAAAAAAGAGGATGTGACAAACTAAACAAGTTCAGAAAGTATTGGCTCCCCGACGCCCATGATAGAGGGATGTGGCGAATCTTTGGGGAGGTCTATGTCCAACGACGGACGCTAAAAGGTTGATGATGAAGCACCTTAATAGATTAGACTTGAAAGGGTTAAATCCATAAGTTTTATTTTGATTCTTGACTTTCTTTCATTCATTAAAAAGAATATCTCTTCCCTAATTAATCACCGCTACACTGGTTTATTGCTGGGTTTAGTTAATCACTGCT
>VCCN01001016.1:552345-566199 GCA_006491835.1 Architeuthis dux | reverse complement strand
ATCTGATTTTAACCCGACAATAAAACTTGTTTTTCTTAGCGCAAAATCCCTAACCCTAACTCCTAACACAAACACATTGATATAACTCGCACAATTTAAATCCAATGGTCCTCTTTGACGTGAAAAGTATTAACACTAAAAGTGAGCACTTGAATTCTGTTTTTGAGAAAAATAATTTTTTTATGGTTTCAAGAGGTTGATCACTGCCTGGGGGTGAACACTGGCCTGCATGGATCTGCCCGGGAATGTGGGCTTTCCTATGTTAAGTTTGAAGCTGTAACTTATACAGAATATCAGGCTTTATTTTCACAACTGATTGCAATGTTTTTCTCTTTTCCAACACGTGTTGTAGATGTACACATGATACATGAAATTTAATAAATATGGGATTCCCCTGCTAACCAAAAGTAGAGCTTTCCTATCAAACCTTTTGCAGGGCAAAAAAGTTTTGAGTGTTCCCAGACTAAAAAAATAAATGTTTCCCAAACTTTTTGGGACTACCACCCACCTGTAAAGTCAGTCGAAAATGATACACTGAAAATAAAATCTGTATATCCCCCCTCCCCAACCATTCCTTGTGCCCCCCACCAACCTTGACTTCCAACAACACATTTTCCTCCCAACCCTCCCCTTGATTCTTCCAGTGCCCCCAAGGGGGTGGTAGTGCCCACTTTGAAAATCACTGTCCTAGGCTTTTTTGATACCTTAGGAGACATCTTGCTAACAGATTCACAAAATTAATCTCGCTAAAGAACTGATGCTCACAGTTCAGAGCTATGGCAGCTTGAGGACTTACATAAAGAGTAAAGCAGGGTGGGGGATACCTGTATTATTGATTATAATTTACGCTATATATTACGTGTGTGTGTGTGTGTGTGTGTATGGAATTTAATATATACATACTGTATGTTTTTGAATATAAGAGGTTTTTTTTACTAAAAAAAATATGATCTAAAATCATCAGTTCGACTTATACTCAGGTCAGTCATAAATGGCCTTTATTTTTGCCTATATGAATGCAGCATCAATAGACACAATGCATATTAGCAAGTGGTAATACCCGTGTTTTTAACTCAATTCATTACCATGGTTTTGTATGAAATGCTATGTAGGTAGTATATACAATGCGTATTGTGTAATATCCATTTTAAATCATTTTTTGGGGGGGTAGATTCGTCATCACTGATGAGAATTTCTCTTTGATGACCTGAAAACAGTGATCGATATGTTGAAGATGAAATAAATTTGTTACGATGACAGATGACCAAGTGTCATAAACAATGAATTCATAAGACGGGGATATCTCTCATGACAACGTTATGGCAAAATAACAGACTTTTATGCTCAATTGCGAACTCGTATACTCACGGTCAACTTATATTCAAGAATATACGATGTATATGTATATATGTCTGCATGTCTATGAATTAGACTTCATCATAATCTGAATGTGTTAAAAGTTCGAAATATTTTAAAATTCTAGAAATATTGATGATTTTTCTTAATGTTTTATACGTTTTAAAAGTTCACTTAGTTTTCCTCATGATATTTGTAAATATTTTTATTTCCAGATTTTTTTTTTTTTTTTTTTTGTATGAATAAAAAATACTTTCTCTAATTTTTGGTCTTATTCTATTTTTGTATATTTCCTAGCAAATGAAATGTTTCTTCTATAAAGAATAAGTTTTCATCGAAACACATACAGTTTGAACTTATTTTTTGGGGACAAAATCTTTATTCATATAAATTCATAGCATCATTATTCAGTTGTCAAAGTATTTTCACTGGCTTTCCATGACCACATGCCATCTATCAGCTAAATTGTGTATACCATCATCTGAGGTTGATGAAAAAGCTTCCAGCCTTTTGAGGGGCGGGAGCAAAATCTTTTATTCATATAAATTCATAGCATCATTATTCAGCCCTCAAAGTATTTTTTCCTAGATTCTTATGACTATACGCCACCTTTAAGGTAAACTGCGTATTCCATCATGCAAAATTGATACAAACGTTCCCTGCATTTGTCAAGGCAATCCTGTATTCATAGCATCATTATTCAGTCATCACAGTATTTTCTCTTGCTTTCTATGACCTTATGACACCATTCAGCTAAATTGTGTATTCCATCATAAAAGAAAGAAGCAACATTTTCCTGCTCATTTTGACAAAATCTTTTATTCATACGAACGAGGGCAGTTTGGAAGTGGCCGGACTTTATGGTGTGTGGCACAGCCAGCCTTAATTGTCATGTAAAATTTTTTTAAATCTATATTTGTTTGCTGCGTTGCATTTGTAACATGAGGATGGGCGTCACTGATTGACTTCTTTGCCCAGAAAAATATCTTGTCTGTTCCAATGCATAATTTAAACGAAGTGGCTGATTCTCCTCTAGTTTTTCTGCAAGTTGCTTGCGGCACATATTCTGGTTCATATTAGTTGAGGCATTGGCATATTGCGCACCATGAATTCACTTAGATACAATGGAGGTGCATCCAAAGATTTTCAACATTCTGGGTGTCTGATAAAGAACAAACTCCTTTGTGTTGTTAACACAACGTTCCGGCCAATTCATTCTTTGGCCTTCTTCAGGTGTAATATCTGAATGTGATGGGGTAAACAGAAGTTTTTAATTTTAAAGGGAGGTAACCCTTATATTGTAGGATTTGGGTGTTTCTTTATCCTTGTTTTGTTGGGTTTCAATCGTCCAAAGAACTAGCAGTCTTACCAAGATAAACAAATACAATGTGTTTTAGTAAAGATCGCAGCTTTAACTTTGCATGGACCTTTTTTGACAAGTTTAAAATTAAAAGCCCTTTCATGTTTCATTAGTTTTAAACATTTAAACAACATTGTGATGTAAACATTTTCGTAACAAAACTCTAAAAATGCTTCTGTTTTCTTTCTTTTTTGCTCATAGTTTTTCTGCACTGGAGGAAGAAAAGTTTTTTAAAAACTTTGAGATTATTAATTTCGATCTTACTCTTTTAATTTTAAACTTGTCAAAAAAGGTCCATGCAAAGTTAAAGCTGCGATCTTCCCTAAAACACATCGTATTTGCTTATCTATTTATATTTTAATTATTCAATAAATGGTTTTATAGTTTGTTTACAAATTCGTTCCCATAATTTCAATTTTTGTAATAAATCGTTTTAACTCCATATAGTTTGTTCATGCAAACTATAAATTATCAAATTGAACTACAGAAGTAAATTAATTCACTAAAATAATTCAACTCAAAAAGTAATTTTAATTTTTTGTATCTCAATAAATTATTATAATTCCATAGTTTGTTTTTGTTGGTCCTTGCGCTGAGTTATAGTGCGCCGAGTTATCCTTGTGTCTAGCAGTCGTGATGAAGATCTTGTTGACAGCAAAGCTGTTGTGTTTTGCAGTAGCAAGTGTATGAAATACACACACACACCCCTTACTTTCCTGTTCTACCTGTCAAAATTTGAAAAAAGCCAGCTGGCTGCGAGAAAATAAGGGAAGTAACTAATATTTTTTCATGCGAGTTGTTCCCCTTCTTTTTCGATTTCAATTTTTTTCTAACATTTAGAACATTTTATTTTAGTGTTAAAAAAGTATACAATTTGTATATACAAGCAGACATCATAACAATCATATTTACACAATATCTAGGGCCTTAAACCTTTGCAGGGGTGTAATAAACATTATAAGTCTTCTTAAAATCATTTACATCTGTTGATAACACTACATATTCCGGTAATCTATTCCAAAGTCCCACCACTCTATTGCTAAAAAATAATTTTCTGATATTCAATCTACATCTATTTGCTTCTACCGTATATGTGTGGTCTTGTATCCCCTTCTAGTAAAGAATACATCAGCGTTTACTATTCTAAACCATGTATAATCTTAAACATTTCTATTAAGTCTCCCCTATCTCTCCTATTGTCTAACAATGTTAATCCTAACATTTTTAGCCTATTTTAATAACTCATACGTTTTAATTCCGGTACTAACTTAGTTGCTCGTCTCTAGACTTTTTCTAAAAGATTTTTATCTCTCTCCAAGTACAGTGATCAGGCCTGTGCATAGTACTCTAGGTGTGGACGGACATACATCTTATATAGTATAAACATTTTTATCAATGTTTAAGATTATGCGTGGTTTAGATAGATGTAAATGATTTTAAGAAGAATTGTGATGTTTATTACACCATCGTAAAGGTCTTTGTCTTGTCGGGTTTAGATTTGTTGAGAAGTGGAAGCCACATCGGGTTGAAATCCGCACTCGTCTGGCTAATGCATTTAGTCGACATTTTGATGTGAGCTGCCTCTTTGATTTTTCTGTGCTTCCAACACCTGGGCCATGCGCTATAAGGACTACCCCCCCCCTTTAAACATAACTTCTGTTTAACCCATCGCACTTGGATTTTACACCTGAAGAAGGCCGAAGAATGGATCAGCCGAAACGTCGTGTTTACAACACAAATAACAAGGAGTTCAATTGTCCGAAGATCCATTTGAATATTTCTATTAATGTTTAAAATTATGCATGGTTTAGAAGTAGTAAACCCTGATGTATTTTTATACTAGAAGTGGGTACAAGGGACTGACAAATGTCAGTTTTGGGTTTGGAATCTTAAAACAAATGCAGCAATACCTTGAATAGTACGGTTAAGGTATTGCTGAAGAAATTAATGTAACTAAGTATAAGATGAAAAAAAAAACACATTAAATTATAAGACCTTGAACACTATGGTTTTGAGTAGTACGGATTTTGGGGGAATGAATCAACCGCACTAATCAAGGTATACCGGTACTTACAATTTTTTGTAAGCAAACGAAATGCGTGACTTTGACAGACATTCAAGGAGACTGAGAACTCGGGCTAGAACAGAACATGTTATGCTTAAAGATGTTGCTCCTTGATGAACCTTAAAAGATGTGTCCATTAGGCTTAAAGATGAACAGAACAAAGACAAAAGTAATGTTCAACGACAAAATCCCCCAAAGGACCATACATATATGCTTTAGAAGAGGTTGATGAATACATCTACCTAGGACAGGTAATAGTTAGAGAAAAACAATGACTGCGAAATAAAACACCGCATAACGATAGGTTGGAAAGCATTTAGTATGAACAGAGACATTCTGTAAGAGCACCTTGCCAATGTGCTTAAAGCGTAAAGTATACAACGGTTGCATAATACCAGCCATGGCATTACGGATGTGAAACATGGAAATTAACAATACGAGCTGAAAACCAACTTAGAATCGCACAGAGATCCATGGAAAGAGCAATGCTAGGAATAACTCCAAGATATAGAAAAAGATCAACATGGATCAGAGGGAGGAATAGAGTGAAGGATATTATACAAATAATTAAGCAGCAAAAATGGAGATGGGCTGGCCACCTAGCAAGAATAAATGACAATAGATGGTGGAAAAGACTAACCGACTGGTGCCCATGGGACAGTAAACGCAGTAGAAAAAGACCATATACAAGATGGAAAGATGAGATAGTAAAGTTTGCCGGTAAGACGTGGCAGAGGTTAGCACAACCTAGGTAGTCATGGAAGGAGATGGGAATGGCCTTTGTCCAGCAGTAGACTTATAACAGCTGATGATGATTAAGTTTATAAGAATTGAAGGAAATAAAGTTGGTATCTAAATGTGATATGGATAGATAGTAAGAAGGAATTACTATAATTAGTAGCCGCAATAATAATACACTGTTTTGTGTATTAATAGTAGTGGCAATCACTAGTAGTATCAATGGTAGTAGTAATTGTTAGTAGCAGTTCCCATTGTAAAGGAAGCGAATGAAGGAAACCACGCGGGAAAACCCCCTCGTAATGTGAATGGAGTTCTCCGATTGGCTGAAAAAATGGTGACGTCAGATATCATTTGAAGAAGACGCAGATCGCCATTACTATGATTCTAAATGAACAGCCCAAAATAGAGGCTTTGGGCGGCCATTTTGAATAGAGTAATTTAAGCACATGTGGACACAAATAGAAAGAGTTAAGCTGGCTAAGAAAGGAAAGGAAAGGAAATGTACTGGTTAAAAGAAGTTCTAGGAACTGGGTCCAGATTCAGGGTTGCATGCCGCTTTATAGGAAGCCGCTCACGCAACTGACGTCACGAGAAAAGGTGGCTATATTTACTTTCGTATTTCAGTGTATCCAGGCTGGCGTCATCGTGGTGATAAAACCAGCATGATATTCAAATCCCTATTTACGTATAATTTACTATTGATATGAAAGTGGCTGCTACAAGTTCATCAACAACACCTTTTTTCTATTTCGCATGCCAAACTAACATTTCCTAAACACATACAATCATATGTACTATCACAAACTGTGATGTATTTACCCTACAAACTTTAACGGCAAAACCCCATTTATGTACAAACACCCTTTTTCCGAATGTATCAACCAAATGTATCAGCTTGTGTTAGTGCATAATCACTGAATCGGAGCTTGCAAGCATTTAGCGCGGGACCCTTGAAAATGCGGGGCCCGTAGCATATGCAACCTTTTCTACGTAGTTATCCGGTATTGCTCCGTCTTTCCTGGCACTGCAGTACTTTGCTGGTCCTTTCGTTCACGCGTGTGTAGGGTCACCATACCGTAGAGCAATGGTTCCCAACCGGGGGGTAGTTCAATGGGGGAATAAGGCTATTAGGTAAAAATAAAACTCCAGTCTAGAGACAGAGTTTTCTGCACTCCTATCTATCAAATAGAGGGCTCGAAATAAGCTCAATGTTGAGAATGATTTAAGATGCTTTTTTTGAGTAACAAATACACAGCAGCAGCTGTACAATTATAAAATCAAATTAATTCTTAGTATGAAGCTGTCTAATTATACGCAATGGGGGAATAAGGCTATTAGGTAAAAATAAAAGTCCAGTCTAGAGACAGAGTTTTCTGCACTTCTATCTATCAAGAAGAGGGCTCGAAATAAGCTCAAAGTTGAGAATGATTTAAGATGTGCTCTCTCACTAATAGACCCACAAATCGAAGAACTAGTAGCAACAAAAAAACAAGAACAGGGATCACATTGATGTGCATATCAGTTACGATAGCAGAATTCTTATATTTTTTTATAATAAACTGGAATTTCAAATGATGTGTTCTAATTATTTTCGCTTGCTTCTTTTGACTAACAAATACACAGCAGCAGTTGTACAATTATAAAATCAAACTAATTCTTAGTATGAAGCTGTCTAATTATACGTAAAATAAAGTTATTATTTGAAATTATTCTTCGTTGCAACTAAATAAGGGGGGAATACTACTAATGTTATTGACAAAAGTGGAGATGACTCGAAAAGGTTGGGAACCACTGCCGTAGAGGATAATATGTCAGAACATATATCTCTGTCTACAATTATAATTTACATTTGGCCTTGTTCAAGGTTCAACGAAACAAATGAATAAACGAATGTGTATATAACATATATAATATTTATTCATAGAAGAAATAACAATAAATGAATGATTGTGAATGCGTCTTGCAAAAATAGCGTCCGAAATTTAATATAATTTATTTCATTTATATTATAACAACTAGTTGATCTCCGTTAAAACGTCCGAATCAAAAAAAATAATCATTGCATCAGAAATAAAACAAAAATAGCGTCCAAAATGCAAAATAATGGGTCCAGGAAATAATTCCACCCTTGAAATAATTCCGAAATGCAAAGGGAGATAACTATGTTAATTGTATGGACAGAGTCGCTTCCCCTGTTAGAAGCGCTTTTATAAAAGAAAAAAAGGCGAAGAAATCCCTTTTGGCTATTTAAATGATTCAAAGGAATAAAAAGAATAAAATATTCTCAAATACTTTAGATGCTAAAATGCATGCCAGGAATATGCTTTTAATAGATTCTTTTTTTCTTTGAATAACAAAATTTTTCACACATAAATAACTTTGATCCCTTTCTGAGACCTTCTGTTATAGGGTATTCATGTTCGGCATTTACCAGACGTTGGCCTATAAAAAAATATATTTTAATATTTATTTTCAATATTAACATTTACATTTGACATCTTAACAATTTAATGACAATTTGAGAGAGTCTCTATTATAATAGGATATAAATATCTATTAAAATATCAGATATATTTATTCTGAAAGATAAATAAGCAGAACACATAAGTTTATATATTAAGAATAATCAAAATATGCACCATTATTAAAGGTAGTACACTTCAAACAAGACAAAATGTTATTTGTTGCTAAACTTAACTAAAAGGTTAAGTGCTAAATGTCTGGAATTTTATTTTGTAATGAAACCAAAGGTTTAAAACGTTACAAGTAATAAATTCATCCCAGAAATACTGAATATGTACTAAGATTATGCAAATAACCTTAATAAGTTAAATGGTAACCGTTCACTTTGTCTAAACCCAGTTTGTATAAACTATTATAATAAGTACTAAACCAGAATTTGTCAACGATTTTGTGTAAAAATATTGGAAATTGCAGAATAAACTGTTAAGACTGATTATTGAGTTGTGATATTTTAATGAAAAAATTCCACCAGGATTTCTACACCTGAGATAAAAAAAATTTAAAAGTCTCAAACTTGTATAAAATATTATTTTATCGTCAAAGCTTTTGTGTCATTATTAAGAAGAACGATTGGGAAAAGATCTGATATAAACTCTCTCTGTGAAAAATCTATAGAATCGGTATAAAGAAAAGGTGTATAAATCAGGGATTTGCTTGCTTGCCTAGTTAAAACGTCCGAAACAAAAATAAATAATCGTTGCATCAGAAATAAAACAAAAATAGCATCCAAAATGCAAAATAATGGACCAGGAAATAATTCCACCCTAGAAACAATTTCGGAACGTAAAGGGAGATAATTATCTTAATTTTATGGGCAGAGTCGCTTCCCCTGTTAGAATTGCTTTCAAAAAAGAAAAAGTGGCTATTTAAATGACTCAAGGGAATGCTAATTGTTTGATAGTCTCAAATAATCGGAAATATTAGAGAAATACATTAAAAACATTCAACTAAAACCAATTAAAACACGTCTCAGACATACTCTGAGTGATATGCTGATGCTGTGTAACAAACATTTTCACATATAAATAACTTTGATCCCTTTATGAGACCTTCAGTTATAGGGCATTCATATTCGGCGTTCACCAGGTGTTGGCCTATAAAAAGAATTATATATTTTAATATTTATTGTCAATGTTACGTTACACGCATAAACATGCATGGTCCCCCACCGAGAATTGAACCCGGGTCGCAACATAGCAAACACACAGAAGTTTCATGTGTTTTTTCTCTCCAGTATGTTTTGCATGTGAGAACGTTTGGACCAATCAGAACGACAATCCTCTGTTTCCCATAAATAACCCACAATTAGAGGGTTCGCCTGTCACACAACATGGCTGCCGGAAGCGCTAACAGAAACGGAATCAGACGGATTGCTTACAAAGTCGTGACGACTACGACTGAGTTGTATCCTGATCTGAAGTCAAGTCACCATTGTTTAGCTGTCTGAACCTGAAAGACTCCTTTCGGTGAGAGAACAGTTAATATTAACATTTACAGTTTACATAATGACAATTTGAGACTCTATTATAATACGATATAAATATTTATTAAAATATCAGATATTTATTCTGAAAGAACAATCCTTGATAAATAAGCGGAACACAAATGTATGTACTAAGAATAATCAATGTAGTGGTCATTTTCTTAAAGATACCAAAATAGGATTAGAAATATCAAGATGGCTTTATCACCACGATAAAGCCAGCTCTGAACCATATGAAACACGAAACTTAGAATTAGCTTCCTTTTTTTCCGTGACGTCAGCACGCCTATATAAACCCCGTTTTTACGATTATCCTGGCCTCTCAGCCTGTTCCCTGCCTAGGGCTCAGTGCTTTACTCGCCTGTGCCAACCTTCTTGGCACGTTAAACCCGTCATTCACTTAATATCAGTCGTCTAGGGCCCACTAAGTGTTTTTTACATCCACTTTTTAATATGGGCATTTCTTTAAATGCCAATATTTCTCTGCTTCAAAATCTTTGGTTATTCTCTCCATTTCCTTTGCGTCCAGACTAGGAATAAATACCTCCAAATATAGGTTATTCGAGATATACCATCGATTACTTTTAGTTTCTACTCACAGGTTAGCGACTATTCATGTCTTAAATTGCTTCCTGTTTAGAAACTATCCTTCTATACTGGTATATATTTTTCCTTTCAGTCATATGCCCTTTTCGTTCTTGACCGATTTCTTTGCCTTGATAAACATATCTTTCGGTACATTTTATCACCGGATATCACGATTCAATAAATCTCTATCACAGGCAAATACATTTCGGTACGTAAAAGCCGGCTAACGACAAGCTACTTACCTTCACTTTTCATTCTGCACTCACAACGATCTTTCATTTTATTCTCATACATATATGTACCCCTTTTTAATTGTACCCTTTTATATGTTATGTTTATTAAATGTAACAATTCCTATCTGACGCCTTTGTTCATCCTTTACACATTTTTACCATGATCGTTTCTTTTGTTTTGTATTTACCCGCCAAAATCCAATATGGAAGGATTTCGTCTCCCTCATTTTGATCTCGGGATCTCATGAGTAGGGTACCAAAATGTTCCTTAGGATGTCCTGTTTCAAAGAAAAAAGTTGGGATGAACTACTTCATTTGCATAAAACAAAATGGCCGCCAGCACACACAGAATTTCATATCTCGTTTCCCAATTGACATATCTGAGTACTTTAAAAGGCTAAATCAGGGTTTTAATAATTTATAGGTATTTCCGCCTTTTACAAGGAAAGTTCAAGTATATTTTATATGCCAAAGTCTATTGATTGTGGATTAATTCATGAAGGATGTATATGCATGTATGTATGTATATTTTCTATAGTTTGGAGAAGGGTCGTTAATATTGAAATGGTTTTTCGGACGGTTGAACTCCTTGTGTGTTATAAACACGACGTTTCGGCCGATCCATTCTTCGGCCTTCTTCAGGTGTAAAATCCGAGTGTGATGGGTTAAACAGAAATTATGCTTAAAGGGGGGTATACCTTATAGCGCATGGGCCTGGTGTTTCTGTCTTTGTTCTGTCGGGTTTGGATTTATTGAAGTGGAAGCCACATCGGGTTGAAATCCGCGCTTGTCTGGCTAATGCATTTAGTCGACATTTTGATGTGAGCTGCCTCTTTGATTTTTCTCTGCTTCCAATAACGTTCTCTGTCGATAATCTGCACTTCCTCCCAAAGAGGAAGATGCTCGCCGTTCTCTCTCCAGATGTGGTCGGCCATAGCCGATTTATCTATCTTGCCCCTGATTATGGCCTTCTTGTGTTGACCTTGAGGGGGTTGCCCGTTTCTCCAGTGTAGATGATACCACATTTACAAGGAATAACGTAAACACCAGTTTGGGGTCCCGAGTTGGGGCAACCTTACTTAGCAGACAACGGAGAGTTTGAGAACGTCTGAAAATGACTTTGATGTTGAATTTCGTGTAGATCTTCTGGAGACGTTCGCCAACGCCTTTAGGGTAGGGTAATAGAATCATGGGAAGGGGAGCTTTGGGTGAGAGACCGTTAGTAGTAGCGGAAGCGGTTGTACATTTCCTGGTAATAGTGGGGCGGGTATCCGTTTCTTTCAAGAGCTTGTTTGATGTGTGCCCATTCTTGTTCTTCCAAATATGGAGCGCTGCTGATGGTCGCGACTCGGACTTTTAGGCAATTAACGAGTCCCCTTTTTTACAGAGTGAGGGTGGTTCGAGTTAAAATTGAGGTAGAGACCAGTGTGTGTGGGTTTTCTGTAGACAGATGTGCTCGTGTCATTCTCCGTACGTGTGACCAGAACGTCCAAGAAGGGGAACATGTTATTGTGTTCCTTTTCCATCGTGAACTGTATGGAAGGTCTAATCGAATTCACATGGTCGAGGAAGACTTGTATGTCAGTATGGTGAGGCCACAGTCGGAAAGTATCATCCACGTATCTTAGCCACAGAGATGGTTTCAGGGTGGATGAGTCTAGTGCCAGGTTCTCGAAATATTCCATGTAGATATTGGCAATAATAGGAGAGATTGACGAGCCCATAGCCAAGACGTCATTTTGTTGGAAAATGTCAAGACCGAGTTGAAAATGTTTGGTGAGCACGCATAGTCAACAACTCCATTAAGTTGTCGACGGGTATACTGGTGCGCTCCTCCAGGTCGCTGCCACTTTCCAACCTGTCTCGTAGTATGAGTGGGGACCATGCCGTATAAATTCACTATATCGAAGCTCACCATGAGTGAGATGGGCGCCCCTTTAATCAGATCCACAAAATGGGCTGAGTTCTTGATGTGTGAGGGTTTTATTCCGGCCAGCGGTTTTAAGATGTTTGCAAGGAAACGACTTAATGGGTGGCATGCTGAGCCCGTGCAGTTGACTATAGGTCGCAATGGAATATCTGATTTATGAATTTTCGGGAGACCATACATGTGGGGAAGACTGCTGTGGTGTACGGATAATAGTCTGTACTTTTGCGGGGCGAAGTGGTCTTTGTTCTTTTTTAGAAGTTGTGAGAGTCTACGCTATGATGTCGGTCAGTTTGTCCTGATATGTAGATTTGTCTAGGACGACCGTGTCATTTCCCTTATCTGCCGGGACTATGATGATATTTTGGTCCCTTTGTAGAGACTTGATGGCTGTCTTCTCCACTGGGGTGATGTTAGGTTTTGGGTGGCGAGGCATGATCCAAAATTTGTCTCGTTTTCCATTTTAGCTCCTCTGAATTTTAGGTAGGACCGGTGCTACTTTTTCCAGTGGAGTGATACGATCCAAATAAGGGATATGTTGGTCAGCGACCACGAACCCTAGGCCTTTGTTGAGTATCGCTTCTTCAGAGTCATTAAGATGTCGGCTGCTGAGGTTGACGACTGCCTTAAAGGGTGTATGTTTCACCTTGTCGGCCGAATCTCAACTTCCGCTTCTCAACAAATTCAAACCCGACAGAACAAAGACACAGAAACACCAGGGCCATGCGCTATAAGGGCTACCCACCCCTTTAAGCATAATTTCTGTTTAACCCATCACACTCGGATTTTACACCTGAAGAATGGATCGGCCGAAACGTCGTGTTTATAACACAAATAACAAGGAGTTCAACCGTCCGAAGAACCATTTCAATATGTATGTGTATGTATATATTATATTAGTGTGTGTGTGTGTGTGTGTGTGTGTGTGTGTGTGTGTGTGTGTAGTAGTAGTAAGGCGGGGGAATCCAGTGTACGAAACTATGGAATAGGACAGAAAAATGATAGGTGACATGCTAGTAAATCTCGCAGACTGTTTAAAGATAACTAATACATTCTTTCAAAAACGGGAAGGTCGGAAGTGGACCTGGAAAAGCCCAAGTGGCACAACTAAAAACGAAATCGACTTCATAATAACAGACATGATCGAGAACATTAAAGACGTTACCATTATAAACAAAGTAGACATAAGTAGCGACCATAGAATGGTAGCGTGCAGAACTAAATTTAACTTTAAAACTGAAAGGAATACATGATCCTTAATAAGAGATGCCCCATGAGATAGAGAACATTAGCAACTTCAGAATAGCGATAGAGAACAGATTCCAGGCCTTGTGGAATACAGAAAGTAACAGGAAAAGAGTGATAGACTTGCAATATAATTAAAGAAGCAGCAGAGATGGTAGACAATGCAAACGTAAACAATAACACAGGGAAATACTCTAAAAGAACATTAAAACTAAGGGAAAATATGCACATAATAACTAAAGACAAAAACAAAAAAACAGAACTTAAACTAATAAATAAACGAACGAGAAGAAAGAAAGGAAAACACTAAAAGAATGGTAGAGGCTATCAGAA
>VCCN01001016.1:381022-392922 GCA_006491835.1 Architeuthis dux | reverse complement strand
TTGAACCAATCAAATTGAATCTATTAAAGAGGCTTCAGTAGTTGTAATGTTCGTTTAAAATATTACTTATTTTATACCTTGACCTAGTGTGGTGAATTCGTTCAAAAATATTCTGTATTGTTCAAAACCGCACTGTTCAAGGTATTATAATTCAATGTTTTTTTTTTGTTTTTTTTTTCTTTTCAGCTTAGACTTAGTTACATTAATTTGTACAGCAATGCCTTAACTATACTGCATCAAAACCACTAATCAGGGTATTACTGTACTTACCTTTTTAAAAATCATCTAAAAAGCTATTTCTGACATCTAGACACAACCAAAAAGATCTGCATTTAGATGAAAAAGATCTAGATTTAGTAGATGAAAAACATCTACTAGATGAAAAAGATCTAGATTTAGTAGATGAAAAAGATCTAGATTTAGTAGGTGGAAAAACTTATTTTATTAATGTTATACCTTGATTAGTGTGGTGAATTCGTTCAAAAATATTCTGTCATTATAATTTAATGTTTTTATTTTTTATTTTTTTTCAGCTTATACTTAGTTACATTAATTTGTGCAGCAATACCATAACTATACTACATCAAAACCAGCACCAATCAGGGTATTACTGTACTTACTTAGTAGATGAAAAAGATCTAGGATTTAGTAGATGAAAAACATCTAGATTAATAAGACTGATAATAATGTTGAATGTAGAAGCAGCAACATCAGTCTGAGGTGGCAGTTCCTGCTACATTCAATCAAGTACTTCCTCTAATGGCATTCGAATTTCTCTCTTCTCAATTATTTTCAGCTTCATCTGAGGCCGAGTGCGCTAGGGGAAGGGGAATTTCTCTTGGAACAGCCACCTCTGTACTCCTCTATTGCCACCATTCAAAGGAAGAGTTATTCTAAGACTTTATCGATTTCTGATTCTATATACGAGTGGCAGAGCTTACTTACAAACAGAAGCATAGCAAGAGGTGTGTGGGGGTGGTGGAGGAGTCACCCCCCACCCCGGAGCACAGGTGTGAAGGGGTGCAAGATTTCCTCCTAGGTTATAGCACAATTGCCCCCGGGCGCTATATTGCCCCCTGCCCCAGGTGCCGAGAACCCTTGCTACACCACTGCTTACAAATCTGTGTAAATACACTAGTGTTCACCTCCTGGTGAATTTTTTTTTACTTAAAAAGTTGAATATTTTAATTCACCAATACAAGTCCAAATATGAAAATATTTATATTTTCTAGATAAGCATTTTTTGTTTAAATCAGTTAAGCTTAATTAACAGTCAAATTGCGTTCGACACACCGGTTCTCATAAGATCACGGAAGTTAAGCAATGTCAAGCCTGGTCATTACCCAGATGGGTGACTGTCATGGAATAGCAGGTGCCGTAAGTCAAACCAGGGATAGGAGTTACGTCAACCCCTACCCAAAAGGATAGTAGCGATAAGAGGAGCCTTCGGGTGACCTCCAACCGGGTTTGATTCCCGGTATGAGCGAAGAAGTTCAATTTATGTGAAATCTAGGATGTTAAGGCCCATAAGTTTTTAAATTTACAGCTATACCTTGATTAGTGAGGTTAATTCGTTTCAAATTTTTCTATACTGTTCATAACCGGACTGTTTAAAGTCTTATTATAATTTAATGTGTTTTTGTTTTCAGCATATACTTAGTTACATTAATTTGTACAGCAATACCATAACTGTACTACATCAGAACCAGCACTAATCAAAACCATTGTTCAAGGTCTTATTATAATTTAATGGGTTTTTGTTTTCAGCTTATACTTAAGTCTGCTCAGATAGTGTAATGGCTAGCACACCTGCCTCACATGCAGATGGTCCTCGGTTCAATTCCAGGTATGAGCGAAGAGTTGAAGATTTTTAATTAGGACAAATTTCCCTGTGCACTCAGCAGTTAATTGAGTACACTCTAAGCTGTGTGATTAGGATGGAGGAATACTTTTGGTGGACATGTATCCTGCCAAGGGGGTGGTCATAAAAACTTGTAGGTATTAAGCCGTGGTCTCGACCAGACTTGAGACTTTCAAGGATCACTAAGCTGACACATGCAACAGAAACCGGGCCTTCTTCACCGGCCTACATACTCCATTGGGAGTGCCTCTTAAGAGACAAATGCTTTACCATATACTTAGTTAAATTAACCGTACTACATTAACCCACACTAACCAAAACTGCACTATTCAAGGTATTGGTGTGAAATTGGAGTATTTAAAAGCAAACCTTTTTAAAATTTAGATTCTCTTTAATATGTGGTATTTTCTTTTTATATAAAGGAAGCTTATCAGTTATTTTGTAATCCTTAAGCCAATGTAAGTAGATATTCAATTTCCTGTGAATACGTGCCAAATGATCACTTCAGCCTGACACTGAATGCTTATTCAAAACTCCTTTTTACTACAATGATCGCTGCCACTCGATACAAGTAGGGTGGCTCCCAGGAGAGCACACTGTCATGGGTTCTCCATGGAGCAGCGTGTGCGTCTGAAATGACAGTATGCACAGTCCAGTTCTATATAAAATGTGTGTTTTAATATGTCTGTACATTTACTTATAGGGATAGCTTGATGAGTGCAGTTTTTGATGTAGTATGGTTATGGTATTGCTGTACAAATTAATGTAACTAAGTATAAGCTGAAAAGAAAAACACTGAATTATAATAAAACCTTGAACAGTGCGGAAAATCTTTGAACGAATTCACCACACTAATCAAGGTTATCTGTACATCTTAAATACATAAACACTTGTGTATAATATTATGTTGTAGCACAATAGATGTTCTATTAATTGTCGGCACAGCATAGGCTAAGGACGATTTTGTTGCTGCTTACAGCATCTCTGGGTAATGACAAGCCTCAACAATTGGTTAACTTCGGTGATCTTATGAGACCCGGTGTATACAACATGATTTGGCCTTATTTACTAAAATGTTAACTGAGTTCGGTATTTCTGAGATGAGGTGTTAGTATTACTGATACTATTGTTCGGACTGAGATCCTCATCTTGGTTGTCATTTCCACAACGTTTCGGCCGATGTACCCTCCGGCCTTCTTCAGTTACCGACAAAACTTGACACCTGAAGAAGGCCGGAGGGTACATTGGCCGAAACGTTGTGGAAATGACAACCAAGATGAGGATCTCAGTCCGAACAATAGTATCAGTAATACTAAAATGTTATCAACAAAAACAAGCAAACACCACCACCACCACCACCACCAACAAAAAAAACCTTTCAAATTCTAATCTGAATTTCATTTATAATTTCTTGCAGAGCATTTCCATTTCAATTTTTTTTTTTTAAAGTTTAGCAATAGTAATAATTTAGAACTCTTTGATTTTCAATAAGTTAATGTAGACTGCTTAGTAACTCAATAGAAACTGTCATGTTACCAACATCATTTGGCAGCATGCTGTGTTGGGGGTGATCAATTAAAAATATAAGTTACTTTTTGTTAGATCACTAAAAGTTTGAATTTTCAAAAAAGAAGCGGACACAAACTAAGGAACAATTTAGCATAAATCAACATGAGAATGAACAGGTCTGCTTAGTCACTCAATAGAAACCGTCTTGTTACCACCATCTCTTGGCAGCATGCCTTGTTGGGGGTGATCAATTAGAAAAAGGCAAACTAGGGATCAATTTAGCGTAAACTTACACTGTAAATTGAATCCCTACTAAAAACCTATGGGGGGGGGGTTAACAAAACAAAAACATAGACATAATAAGGAGTAAATGTTGAAATTTTCAGCCCTCTAGCTCCATTGGTATGGCCTATATGCATAATGCATACATAGCCAGCCAGACCGCCTTGAAAACCTTTTTTGACAGTTTTGGTGAGTTTCTAATATTCTCTATTTAGGAGGGAGATTTTTAACAAACAAAAAACATTTTCCCTACTCATTAAGGGAAGTGCGTGTACAAAATTTCAAGATTCTACAAAGAACAGTTAGGGCTGTGCAAAGTATAGATATATATAGATATATAGATATAGATAGATAGAGATAGAGATAGATATATAGATAGAGATAGATATATAGATAGAGATAGATATATAGATAGAGATAGATATATAGATATATAGATATATAGATATATAGATATATAGATATATAGATATATAGATATAAATATGAGAACATTTGAATAACCTAAACCCAGCAATAAACCAGTGTTGTTGGTAGCGGTGATTAACAATAGCCACTTACTAATCACTTTAATTGCAATAAGTTTATAAGCATAAGTCATTCACCTTTTCTTCACCCCCAAAATAATTTCATTGACCCCTCAGTGAATCCTTAGTTTATGAATTACTAGTCTAGTAGACTATTTCACTAACCATTATTTCACCATGAGGTAAACCTTTTGTGTCACTAATGTGTATAATATATATTCTATTTGTGTATAAAGTTTTGATGCATTTGTTTAATAAATTCTGCCTGTGATATCACATTAAATAAACACACATAAAATGGGGTTAGGTACGTTTCGTTGCCGCCGTTTCAGCACAGGCTGTGCCTGCGCCACAAGAATAGAGTTTCACAAGACTAACAACAAAGCTAACCAAGACGTTATCGGTCCACCCTTTGTATACACTGTGAGTGTGAGCAATTCGTGCTATATGCAATGTTTGTTTGCCAAAAGTTTTTAATTAACAGAATCGATAGAAAAATTATTTTTTAAATTTATAAGGAAAAGAATGTTATTCATTTGAATATTAAACATATATGACATTGTCCTAAAATGTAGCTTTAAAAATTTGATTTCTGTAGTAAAAATCTTTGAAATTTGATTAAAAAAGAAAATCACTGTAAGATTAAAAATCTATAACAAAATTAAATAGAAAAGACAAATTTTTCCTAAAATTTAGCTACTTAAAAATTTACCATTTTAATTTCTGTAGTATAACGTTTTTAAAAATCTATAAAAGATTATCGTAAGTGATTTTTGTTTTGTTTATGAAAGAATGAATGTATTAGGCAGGCGAGGAAGAGCGGATTTTGTTCAACCACTCTTTGACCCCCTTCATTTTATACTGATATGTATATCAGTATAAGACGAAGAGGAAAAGTGTTTATTTCAAACAGGCATTAAGAATAATATTGACAAGGACTCATATTGTGAAAACAGTATAATAACATTTTATATAATAAATAACATGTATAGATTAGTGAGTACATAATGAGGCTTAATGTAATAGCAAAGGAAACTGTAAAAGATTATCATCATGGTCCTTAGATTCGGTAGCGGTGCTGGACCCGTCATAGTGCTGAAACAGCGTTGCTTTAAAGGGGACGCTGGACTGGCAGCACTGGACTGGGCCTTCCCCTATAATGTGTGTTTAGTATGTATGTACATTTACTTTTGATTATATATAGGGATACCTTGATAAGTGTGGTTTTTGATGTGGTACAATTAAGGTATTGCTGTACCAATTAATGTAACTAATTATAAGCTGAAAACAAAAACATTGAATTATAATAAAACCTTGAACAGTCCGGAAAATCTTTGAACGAATTAACCGCACTGATCAAGGTTACCTGTACATCTTACATCCATAAACACTTGTGTATATTAGGCTTTAGCTCAATAGTGCATGAATTAGACACTCTTCTTAGATAATCAATACACACGTATGCCATTCAAAAGGTAAGTAAAATCATATATTGACTGAGGAACGTTAGTCTGTAATAATGAGTCCTTGAGATCTGCCAGTGATTATTAGTCTTTAGTACAGAAAATCAAAGTTGACCTCTGATTGGAGATAATCACCTCAAATTGCAAGATGTTTAATCAGGAAACTAAATAAAAACAACGCAGCTAAACAGTATCGTTGAAAGGTACAGTGGGTGCAATGGTGGTACAGTGGGTGCGATGGAGATGTTGGTTTTGTCATTATTGGAAAGAGCAGCTTTATATCTGTATCGAGCAAATCAGATTGACCTTGAAAATAGTTTGGCAGCATTTTGGGTCAGGTATGGGGAAGGGGTTTGTTTGTGTGGGAGGATGTCAGCTGACCAGGTGCTGTCTGTCTTTAACCCCCCGTCCCCCTCTCCTGGCTGTGGAAGTTGGAGAGGGGAACAACTGCAGGTTTGTTTAATCTTTACCGATGAAGCACTGAACTTAATAGTAATTGATACGAGATGCCTGGGACAAGGTGTTCATAGGTTTTACATTACAAAGACTGCTCGAATGGGTGGAGTGAATTCCTTTTTTCTGCATCTGACCATCTTAGTGATTTACTTGAATAAGCAGCGGTAAGGATAGGCTAGTGACGGCAAACCTTTGACACGCCTTGGGATTTTAGTTGATCCGCAATGTACTTTGATAAAAATCATTAAAGTTAAAGCAACTTTTTAAATTTCATTTTATTGTCCTAGTATGTCTAAGATGCTCCGATGTACCTGATTGGAAATTGAATAACATCTAGATGTGCTATGTGTGACTAATGGTGCCCATGTAGACGTGTTTGCCAAGGAAATTCAAATACTATTGCATCTAATACTACTATAAAAATTAATAAATTATAATGCTACATTGAAGGAATCTTTTAAAAAAAATCACTTCCTGCTTATTGACTGGGTGCTTAGATCATTTTAGATTTCTTGTAGTTGACTCTAATTAGTAACATTTTATTTGTGATAAAATAGTCTGCTCGGATGGTGTAATGGTTAGCATATTTGCCTCACACGCAGAAGGTCCTGGGTTCGATTCCTGTTATGAGTTAAGAGTGTGGAAAACTCTTCATTAGGACAAATTTCCCTGTGCACTCAGCAGCTATTTGAGTAGACTCTAAGCTGTGTGATTAGGGTGGACTTGCATCCTGCCAAGGGAGTGGTCATAAAAACTTGATGGAATAAAGGAATAACCAGACTTGAAACTTGCAAGGATCCCTAAGCTGATGCATGCAACAGAAACCAGGTCTTCGTCACCGAGCTCCGTACCCCATTGGGAGTGTGTCTCTTAAGAGACGGGACACTTTACCTACCTACCTACCTACCTACCTACCTACCTACCTACTAATGTATTATCTACAACTGAGTTAGCTACTCTATAATGAAATAATACACAGATACTGATAAGGATCATTAAGTCCATAGCCTGACCTGTAGTTATTAGCTGAATTTTGATGTGAAAATTTCACTGTATAATGTTTGATCTATGTGATTATTATTATTCACCACTGAATTATGTTAAAAAATATTTGTTGTGTAAAATAAATAATGGCTGATCATTTTTAGGGTCATGTTCATTTTCAGTGATTTAACCCTTTCAGTCTTTTTTTTAATAATTTTTTAATTTTTTGTAATTAAATTTTCTTAAAGTCCATATAAAGACAACTAAAAATGAATGATAAATAATCATTTAGGTAAACGATAACTTTTGTAGAAAAATAAAAAATTTGACTTCCAAATACTGCCAGGAACATACAGGTCTCAAATTAATCGACAAAACATATGGTACTTGAAAGTACTTTTAGTACATCAAGGCTTAAAATTCATAGTTTTATTTCCAAGACCTAAAATTAGTCTTTGTAGAGCAGAATTATTGATCCAACATGTTGTACTCAGTCTTGTTAGTAATCATCTGATTATTTTGGAAGAGATTCACTTAGGTTTCACATTTGAGTCACTCTTGTTACCCCGTTCTCAGGGAACACTAGAATTTCTAAGGTTATTGCTTGTAATCACGTATTGATTTTTATCAGCCATTTTATTGATCTTTCTGCCACTGATCATTTTTTTGTTCAAACTCTAGAGTATGATTGCTAATCATTTGATGTTTGCACATTTTTTGTTTCAGGTTTTTATTTTCTCCCCCCATTTTTTTTATTATACTCTTAAGAGCTTTACATAGAAAAAAAAGAATAGTTTCCTTAATTTCTGGTATTATCTCTCTAACTGCTACAATCAAGGAATTGGTGAGGAGTTCAAAGAATATCTTCAAAGAAGGAACCAAGATATCAGGCAGCTGTTGCCATTTCTCTTGGAGAGAACCACTTCATTCTTGTGGTGTTAGAAACAGTTAACAAAAACTGTCAACATAGGTTTCTTCAGTTTTTAAGTTGGTCTGGCTGGCTATGTATTTATAACGCATACAGGCTGCATCAATTTTAAACATTTACTCCTTATGTCTAGAAAAAACTTTTTAAAATTCCCCCCAAAATAGGTTTTTAGTGGGGGGTTCAATTTGTAATCATCATCATCATCAGCCGTCATTAGTCCACTGCTGGACGAAGGCCTTTCCCATCTCCCTCCATGACAGCCTATCTTGTGCTAATCTCTGCCAAGTCTTACCGGCAAACTTTTCTATCTCGTCCCTCCATCTTGTGTCTGGCCGTTTCCTACTTCTTTTACTATCCCATGGGCACCAATCTGTTAATCTTTTCCCCCATCTATTGTCATCTCTTCTCGCTAGGTGGCCGGCCCATCTCCAAGTCTGTTAAATTGATCCCTTAGTTTGTGTCCATGCTTGTTTTTTTTTGTTTTGTTGTTGAAAATTCAAACTTTTTTATTGATGACTGCCCAACAAAAGGCAAGATAAGTAACTTTTTAATTGATCACCCCCAACACAGCATATATGGGTGGTGGTGATTCATAATTTCCTTTGAATGCTATTTTTTTTTGTTCTTTTTACTTCTGCGACAAACCTTAAATTGAGGCTAAATTTCCTTCTCTAAATTAAAGAATCTTTGGTACTTTGAAATTAGAAAACTAAAAGAAAAGAGAGAAAAAAACCATCAAATTCTTTAATTGATCACCCCTACATGCCATGCTGCCAAAAGACATTGGTAACATGACAGTTTTTATTGAGTGACTAACCAGACCTGTATTTTCTTTTTAATATAATTAAGAATTTCTTGACAGTCTAAAAATGATTGTGAATGTTGCCTAGTCCTGTAAACTACTAAAATCTTTACTCTAAATAGAGATAAACTCTCAGAGCATATTAAGCTAGATTGAATAAATAGAATGACATTATTGATGAATTATTCACATAACTGCTTAAACAGAAAAGTATGGATCTCATTTTTAAGAATGTGGAAGCCATTCGTTGGCCTGTATCCTAGATTGAAATATTTCAAATTAACATGTCCTGAGTCAGCACACAGGATTTGAATCATTGAAACAACTCAAATTCTGAGTTTGTTGTAATAAATATCCTGTGACAAACATATAATTTTAAAAAACACATTTTAAAGTGTATTGACATCTCATATTGCCCAGATTAAAAGAATGTTTCTACATACACAAGTATACCTTAATTAGTGTGGTTATTTTGTTCCAAAATTTTCTGTACTGTTCGATTTTAACCCCCCCCCCCCGGTTCCTAGTGGAGGGGTTCCCAAAAGCTTTATGAATAGTAGTTCGCCTACTGAATTTTTTACTAACGCTATACAATAATAAATCTAAATGTTGGAGGTGGGGCCCCTCAAGGAGCCAAGCCCCCCCTGCTCAAATCACTAGACTTTTGAAAGGTCTGCCTACTCCAGGCTTTAGAAAAGACTGCCCCCCCGCCCCCCTGTAATACCTTTGTGGATCCCCAGGGGTCCACTGCTGCACAAATATTTTTCAACATAATCTCCTTCCTTGACAATACACTTAATTCAGTGGTGAATAATAATCACATAGATCAAACATTATACAGTGAAAGCCCCCCCCCCATCATATGGTATTCAGTTTGTTAGAAAAGAGGTTAAGAAATAGTTATATTATAGTAACCATCTGTAAAATGTTTTTTTAATTTGAATCGATATGACAGCACAAGACATAGTGTGACCAATAAAATTAGTCAATAAACCTTTCAACAACTGACCCTGTAAAAAACCCACATAACTACAGAAACAATGATTGGGTCTCCATTAGGACTGGTCCAAGCCTTTATGGAGCCCTAAGCAGAATTTGATTCACCTCTCTTTTGGGACATTTCAAGTGCTCTTGGGGGCCCTCTGGTGGCCATGGTAGTGTTGCAAACTTGAAAAATATTTTTGTGCTAGTTTGACTACCAAAAAGCTAAAAGATTTTTAGAAATAGCCAAAAAAACACTGAAAATAGTCAAAAATAGCCAACAAATGGCCAAAATGTTTAGCACTTTTTTGCACTGCCAAAACAAGAAGCTGTATTTAGCCACGAAATGTGCTGAATCGTCAACACTGGCCATTTAGTTCGCTTATGCATTGATCCTGCTCTGGTCTCCATAGATCGTTTGGGAAATGGAGACCAAATCATTGCCTCGTGCAACATGAGAGCAACTGAGTCTGAGATGTTGGCTTGATTTCTTTCATTTGAATCTTGATTTCCTCATCACAAACAAATGGTAACTGACAACCAAATTAATTAATTTCCTTGTAAATGAAATTGATTACAATTGAAAGGATTCCATCTCTTGTTACTCATATCAGATTGTTCTCTTTCTTGGAAAGGGAGGATCTGATATTCCACACCAAGTTGATATTTTTATCACTTGTTTGTCTTGAGTACAAGACTAACCATTGGGCAATTCACCTCCCCCTCCCTTCTATCTGTGAATTTTCTCTCCCACCCTCAGACTCGGAGCGCCCTGTCAGCTGGGGTCTAGAATATGCCGGATGCATACCCTGCAGAGGGGTAAGACCCCCTCCAAACAGGGGCCACCTGTTTTTTCACCAAAGTTGCAAGACTCAATTTAAAAAAATAAGTTAAAAGTTTCTAGTTAAAAACAAATAACCTTTCACCAAAGTCGCAAGACCCTAGTTAAAAACAAATAACCTTTTACTAAAGTCGCAATTTTAAACTGATTTCGGCCTTAAATGACCCATCAAGGGTTGATATGCCGCTAAACGAACAAATCAATCAATCAGACTCGGGACATAACTTTTGCTTTGATCAGCCGCGACCCCAACAATTGTACTTCAACAAATTTGTGGCAATGGAGAGTCTACTTTGAACTGTCGATGTACCATGGGGCACAGTTGGTGATTTGCTGTGCCCCTTCCCCCTCGAACATTTAGTGCAGTGGTTGCGGACATTATATAATGTTAGTAGAAATGCAGTAGATGAACTACTATTCATAAAGCTTTTGGGGAACCCAAGGGATGATTTAAAATCGTCCATCCCCTCGCTCAGCTATGTCCCTGGATATGGCCATAAACAAAATTTAGTTTTTACTTTTGGGAACTACACTTCATCAATTTATTAGAATCTACATGAACACATTCTGGTCTTTTCTGCTGGTTTACAAGAAACAGATGAAAGAAAATCTTGTTCTTTATATTTGTCAGTAGAAAATAACACCTGAGTATAGTTAACCATAAATGATCCATTCTCTCAGTATAGTAAACCATAAATGAAAATTGAGACATATGCACACACCAGTGTGTGATAGTGACTTTGTGCCTCGTAACGCAGAATTCTGACCAAATCTGCCTCCCGAATGCTTATGCTAAAATTTTATTGATGGTACCAGTTTTGTGCTTTGTTTTTAACTGAAATTTTGAATCAATCAACCAATAAAGAACTAAATGAGACTTTTTGCATTCAATGTTTATTTATCCATAAAAAGATAGTTTAGATCTGTCGTTCTTCATTGTTCTTATCACTTTTGCTGTCTTCTGTATGCGTTTTTATGTCCTCACTAACAGTGAAATGCCACTTTCTAACCCGCTGCTTATTCTGGTCCCTGAAATAAGCATCTAATGCTCTTTTAATCAAGGGGTCAGCTCTGACAAGAATTGGTCCATTTTCAGCCATAAGCAGTTTCTCATCAGCATGTTTTTCTTGTTTTCATCATTTGTGATGCATGTGTGCCTTATAGTAGTCGTAATGTTTTTTCACACCATGGTCCTGCAGATCATTACCAATGAGTAGTAAGTTTGATCCTTTGTAAGTGTCCCCATACTTGTAGAAAACCCAAGGC
>VCCN01001016.1:356959-370569 GCA_006491835.1 Architeuthis dux | reverse complement strand
AAAAAAAAAAAAAAAAAAAAATGTTGGCTAATATTGTAATTATGTTTTTCCCAGTACTTAGTCTGGAATTTGAAATCAACTGGGTTGAGTGTGGGGCAGATAGTTTTAATAAGGATTTTTGAAAGCATCAGAAAAACTATATTTCCCCTCCTAATCATCAGAATATTTAAAATGTTTATGCAAATTTTTATACTCTTCAGGTTTTAATTACTGTCTATTTCGAAAAGATGGATGCTTTTTACAAATATTTAAGTCTGGTTGCAATTGGCTTCAGATCTCACCATCTGTACAGGAATGTTAGTACTATTTGTTTGTGGAGCTTTGTTTGTTTCTGTTCTTGTATCAAGTTGGTTCCATCCCGATCTGATAATTTCTGAGATGAAGAATTCCGCTGTGCAACGTGATTAACTTAGCATTACAACTCTGTTCTGAGTGCCACAATAGGATGGCATAAGCTTACAACTGAATAAAAATCCCAGGCCTTGGCCCAGCTGGAGGTAAGTTTCAGTGATTCTTGTGGCGCAAGATATTGGTGTTCAAATCTGGCAGTTTATGACCTGCTTACTCCATCCCATAACGGCACTCAGAAGCAGAGTTATAACGCTCTAAAAGTAGCTAAAAATGGCAAAAGAACTTGCTGGTCAACATTGTCTTCTCAGATAGACAGTTCTTGATGCATTGACACCAACTCTGTTTTGGTGCAAAATCTAAAGGTGTGAGTGTCTGCCAGATGTACAATGATTCCCTTATGCCTTTTAGTTGGTAGAAAATGAAGTCCAACCCAAACACAATTTTGCTTGTTAATCACTGCTACCCACAACACTGGTTTATTGCTGGGTTTAGGTTATTCATGTGTTCTGACATTTATATGTATCTATCTATATATCCGGACTTTGTCCAGCCCTAACCATTCATAGTAGAAACTTGAAATTTTGCATACTCACTCCCCTCAATATTTCTTGTTTTTTAAAAATCTCCCACCTCCCATAATAGGTTTTTTAGAGGGGGGTTTAATATGCAATGTAAGTTTACTCTAAATTGGTCACTAGTTTGTGCCCGCTTGTTTTTAGAAAATTCAGAACTTTTTTTTAGTGATCACTGCCCAAGAAAAGGCAAAAGAAGTAACTTATTCAACTTTTTTTTTTAATTGATCACCCCCCAACACAGCGCATATGGGTGACAGTGATCCACTGTAGATACTATCAGTAATTCAACACCAGGAAAAATTAAGTCTTGTTTATATTATTAAAACAATTTAGCTGTAAATTTCACAAATACAACCAATGTTTTATTGGGGGGAAGGGGTGGCTTAGCTTTGATGTAATAGTTAACATGTTGGTTTTGCAGATCATTATTGAGTGGTGAGTTTGATCCTCACTGGATGGCTCATGCTTGTGGCCTTGTGCCAAAATTAAGCTAAGTTTAGTAAATAATATTGTCTTATTGGCCGCACTGAACACAATGTTTTGTGACACATCGTGGAAAAAAGTGAAGATAAATTTTCATAAAAAATGTTGCCATGTACATTGAGAATCTTTTGTGATCTGACTATCCTTTGTCCCACACTGTCTGACCTCTGACCTCTGATCTCTGACCTATTGATCTTTTTGGCAATCAGTCTAGGGGTTTATAAATATTCATTTGATCTCTGGTATTCTGTGCAGCCACAGCAGTTGGCTTACCACAACAGTAGTAACTCAATGGCATATACTCCTTGACACAAAGCCGCCATGTTTTATGACCAGCCTCTGACTGCCAGTGTTGCAGTCATTGTTGTCCAGTTTTCTTTGTGTTAACTACAAAAAGGTTGGAAGTTTCATCACTTTCCTTACCACAATATTCAATTTCACTTGTTGCTTTGTTGTTGAAAAAGAGTAGAAACTAGCATTCCAAGATAAATTGTGAATCACTGTCACCTCCATATGCTGTGTTGGGGGTGATCAATTAAAAAGTTGGGCTGTGATCACTAAAGAATGTTTGAATTTTCAAAAAACAAGCGGGCCCAAACTAGTGGCCAATTTAGCATAAGCTTACATTGAAAATTGAACCTCCCACTAAAACCCTGTTTTGGGGCGGGTGTGTGTGTGTGTGTGTGTGTGTGTGCACGCGTGCGCAAAATTTCAAGTTTCTACTATGAACGGTTAGGCCTGGGCGAAATCTGGATACATATAAATGTCAGAACACATGAATAACCTAAACCTTTTGGTAGGGTTGATTAATATATTTACCTATGCCAACAAAGTTGAGAGAGGTATGTGTATTCACTTCTGTCTTTGTCCACACAATATCTCAAAGTTCTCAATGAATTTCAGTGAAATTTTGTGGAAGGCTGGGACATCAAGAATTGATTGAATTTTGGGGTTGATCCAAAAATTGTTTTGATTGAGAAATATTTTTTTCATATATTGAGACAATGGCCTGAAATATGGAAACTGTTACCTCTCCCATATTGTAGCTATATATCAACTGATTTTCATTCAGTTTTTAGATAATGTATAGCATTAGCAGAGGTATGCATTCTGAGTGCCTTCTAGTTTTGTGAATTGAAATATGAACTAAACCTTTGTCCTTGTAAGCATGGACAGTTTGAACTTTCTACAATATTTCACTTAGTAGAATATACAATGCTGTTTGATTAACGATAAAAATAAGACAAAATAAAACTTGTACTGCATTTCACACTTTATACAGATATACCTTGATTGGTGCAGTTAATTCATTCCAAAATTTGTCCGTATTATTCAAAACGGCATTGTTCAAGGTCTTATTATAATTTAATGGTTTCTTTTTGTTTTTTCAGCTTATACTTAGTTACATTAATTTGTACATCAATACCTTAAATGTACTACGTCAAATCCCACACTAATCAAAACCGCACTATTCAAAGTATTGCTGTATTCAGTAACGTGACTGATCAAAGTGGGTCATGTCTTATGTGATCAAAGGGCATGTCTCTTATGGACTGGTCACCTAGGTAGATGAGATAGATGGAGCCAAAGACCAACTGATTGATGCCATTGGGACAGTAAACACAGTAGGAAAAGCCCAGACACGAGATAAGATAGAAAAGTTTGCCAGTAAGACGTGGCAGAGGTTGGCACAATCGAGGTCGTCATAGAAGGAGATGGGAAAGGCCTTTGTCCAGCAGTGATGATGATTTTTGTACAGCAATACCTTAACCGTACTGCATCAAAACCCGCACTAATCAAAACCATACTATTCAAAACATTCCTGTATATATATGAAATATGCCATTCTGCTTTAAAATTTATAAAGTTTTTTTTTCATATTCCTTGTATTTGTCCTGTTTTAAGAACAAATCTGTATAACACAAACTCTGTATTTACCAAACTTTGTGCACACATAAGACCCCTCCCAATGTCTTTGTTTTTAAAGGACATTTTTGAAAAAGGATTTTAAAATACATTCCATCATATATTTATTGTACTTATGTCTGATAATATATTTCCTAATGAATCATGAAGGCCAAAACATGTGCACACTTCTACTGACAAATCTCATTAAATGTCAGAGGGGGTCCCCCAAGGAGCCAAGTCTCAAATCCCCACAAATCTCTAGCCAGGACCAGAGAGGAATTTTATAAGGTGCAAATCTGTTTTCACACCCCCTCCAAACACACTGCACATACACCCACGTCCTTTAGCCATTCTGTTTTCATCTGCTATAACCCTTTTAGCATGCTATACTATATTCGCTCGCTGATAAACGATAGTCAATCTATTTTATTACTGGACCTATTGTATCGACTTAGAAGTTTCAATACACAGCTCTATCCCAAGAAACTCTCAGACCCCCTGGGCTGCAGGGCCCCAGTTTGATGTGCCAGCTGCACCTCCCACCCCTCAGTCCCTGTATCTAGCTATGCCTCTGCCCCACTTAATAACATGTTGAATCTCCTTCCAACCACTGTCTATCAGCATTATCAGACATGAATGTTGGCAGCAAGGAATGGAATCGGCTGGAAGTGACATTCCTAGAGATTCCTTGTCTTTTAGAATTGTTCATTCTGCAGAAAAAGGAATTGAGGATTCCATCTCCTTGCATTCTGTAGTTGTTAGTCACCCGAGTTGGTGTGGGGGTGGGCAAAACTGTTTTCAGTGACGCCTTCTTTCAGTGGGGCTCAGTTTTAATCAGTAAAAGAGATAGGTCTGGTTAGTCACTTAATAGAAACTGTTGTGTCTTTTGGCAGCATACTGTGTTGCGGGTGATTAATAAAAAGAAATTGAAAAAACGTTGATCAATTAACAAGTTACTTCTTTCGCTCTTTGTTGGGCTGTGATCACTAAAAAGTCTGAGTTTTCCCAAAAAAACTAGCGTATTATTACTTAACTTGAATTGTGCAACAGAGCCGGTTATTCACTTAATAGAAACCATCATGTGACCGTCTTTTGACAACATGCCATGTTGGGGGTGATCAATTTTAAAAAAATTGGAAAAATGGGTGATCAATTAACAAGTTACTTCTTTCGCCCTTTGTTGGGCTCTGATCACTAAAAAGTCTGAACTTTCAAAAAAAAAAACATGTGCATGCTGCCGGACACAAACTAAGGGATCAATTTAGCAAAAAACTAAGTTTTGTGCTCGACTTATATTAAGGTCTTTCGATTTACTTTGCTTTTCTACTCTAATTTGACCTCAACTTATTCTCACGGTCGACTTGTATTTAAATATCTGTATGGTAAGTATTAGGTAAATTAAAATCTTCATTTTTTTTCAATCTCTTTATCTTCGTTAACTTAAAAATAATTAGTTTAACTAAAGATACTAGTAACAATATAATGCAGAAGTGATTAGAGCCATTTCCCTATCTCATGAATTGTTAATCATAGCTACCCACAACACTGGTTTATTGCTGGGTTTAGTTTATTCATGTGTTCTGACATTTATATGTATTTATATATCCGGACTTCGGCCAGTCCTAACCATTCATAGTAGAAACTTGAAATTTTGCACATACACTCCCCTCAATATTTTTGTTGTTTTTGGAAAATCCCCCTCCCCATAATAGGTTTTTAGAGGGGGATTTAATATGCAATGTAAGTTTACTTTAAATTGGTCACTAGTTTGTGCCCGTTTGTTTAGGTTATTCATGTGTTCTGACATTTCTATATATCTAGCTATGTATAATATGGATTCTGGTGAATTCGACAATATATGAGTGAAGTGACAAAAGTCGGAAGCCTGTGTATTCCAACATTTCGTTCTTAACAGAACATCATCAGGGAATGACACCCAAACATTTCCCAAACTACCCATCTATGTATCCGGATGTTGCCCAGCCCTAACCGTTCATAGTAGAAACTTGAAATTTTGCACACACACTCCCCTCAATAAGTAGGGAATTTTTCTTTTTTTTTTCTTTTAGGTTTTTAGAGGTGGATTCAATATGTAATGTAAGCTTATGCTATATAGGTTACAGGTTTGTGCCCACTTGCCTTTTGAAAATTCAGACTTTTTTTTAGTGATCACTGAAGGCAAGATAAGTAACTTATTCATTGATCACCCCCTTTTCCCAACTTTTTTTTATTGATCACCCCCAACACAGCATATATGGATAGCAATGATTCATAATTTCCCTTGGAATTCCAGTTGTATTTATTTTGTGCTAATAAGACTGAAATTTCCTAGTCTACTGCGCATGCAAATATAAGTAATAAATGAAAGACTTGTATTAATTGAGGTGTACATGGTCTTAAGGAACCGTTTGAACACACTCCTAAACACACAACTCTTCAATGAATAGAATTTTAAAAAATGAAACTCTTTTGTGAATTGAATTTTTAAAAATTAGAAAAATTTACCTATTAAGTGCAAGAGATGTAACTTTTATCAGAAAATTGAGATTTGAATTCTTTTGTATGATTTTAAGAGTTAAAGATTAGCCTATCCATTTAATAAAATCATTCTCCTCTGCTGTGAGAGATATTGATCTGTTCATTATCAACTTTAGCAATCAGTAAATTCACTTGTGTTTATCAATTTATTTCGTTACTCATGGCAATTAGTCTGATTTAATAAAATGTGCAAATGTAAATTTCATTGGCTTCCCTGAGAAACATTTTTGGATTCTTTCTGTGTTTTGGGGCAATTCAAAGTCCAAATTCTATTGTTTGTTTAAAGACAAGTCTGATTTTTCAAATTCATTCAGTGAATTTGATCCCAAGTTTTTAGTATTTCTTTATTGAGGCATTAACAACATTTATAAAAATTGATATTTTTTAAATTTTTTTTATATCTGACTCATATAGCTACAAGGGGGTGCTGAAAAGTTCTCAGCACAACCAACAAGGCAATGGTTCAGTCAATGATCTGAAACAAATTTAAAAATAAGCGCAAGGATCCTGCAAATTGGCACTTTATAATATAAAAAATACTCTTTCCAGCTACAGTGATAAAATAATGCTCAGATTTGAAGTGGTTCGGGCCTAGAACTGACATTGTTTCTCAAGCCGAGAACTTTTCACCTTGTTGTGTAGTGGGGTGTCCTGGACTTGGATAGAAAGGAAACTCGAAGACTTGCTTGTAAAAATATCTGGATATATTTTTATTACTCAACATACATCTTTGTCGGCCGAAGAGTGGGAGAGAGATAAGGAGAACCGCCAGTCTGTCACCAACAGGGACAGCGGTCTTGTGCCTTTCGGATCCGCTGATGTCTGCGTCGTCTTTGAGTGTCGAGATTTCTGTCCGCTCCACGACTAAATGTATTCTTATTCGGGTCTGCTTTATAGGTTTCTCTTATGCTTACGTGGTGTCAATCTGTTTTAGACACTGACAATATTTAGACAATATACCCATTTCCTGAGGTGACTGGGTTCACCCACATTTCCGCCCAGGTGTCACTTAGTCCGGAAACACATATCATAACAACCTTAACAAGAACAATCCTCACTTAATTTAGGGGAGGTAACTCTCCACTCATTGCATTTTCAATATTAAAATGTATGTAATCTAAAGTCACTTTTCACTTCCTTTCCTCTTAACTCAATGATCTAATTTATTAACAACTCTTTATGTCTGGTATTGACAAGGTTCTAAGTAGTTTATGAACTCATAATCTTTGGAATATATACAAGGGGGTGCTGAAAACTTCTCGGCCCGACCAAGAAGGGAATGGTTCAGTCAATGATCTGAAACAAATTCAAAAATAAGCACAAGGATCCTGCAAATTGGCACTTTACAATATAAAAAATACTCTTTCAGATTTTTGGAAGTGGGTCGGGCTGAGAACTTCTTCAGCACCCCCTCGTACAGGAGTCTCCCGATTTAACATGGTTCGTTATAGCACAGTTTGCGATATAAGGTGGGTGGGTGGTGGACCCCAACATTTTTACCTATATTATTGCATACAGCCCTTTATGTCTGTAATCAATTTGTTTGTCAGTACCAATGTACAAAACCATGAAGAAAAACAAAATTTCCCTTTGAAACTGTAAGCCTGATATTTTGAGTGCTATTTTATATACACCATAAGCCTATATGCTAGGGATAACACTAAAAGATAGAGGGAGGACTAGCACGAAGGATATTATACAAATAATTAAACAGTAAAAATGGAGATGTGCTGGTCAGCTAGCAAGAAGAAATGACAATAGATGGAGGGAAAAGGCTAACCGATTGGTTGCCATGGGAGAGTAAACGCAGTAGGAAAAGACCAGATACAAGATGGTGGGATGAAATAGAAAAGTTTACTGGCAAGACGTGGCAGAGGCTAGCACAATCTAAGTTGTCATGGAAGGAGATAGGAAAGGCCTTTGTCCAGCAGTGGTCTTATAACGGCTGATGATGATGATAAGCCCATTTAATGACGGGTAACACAACTCCGAACCCACCTTCACTAAAAAATATATTGGACATACCAATTGTATCGTAGAAATGAATAAGACAAAAACATTTCAGTAATCGATGAACAAAACTTTTTTTATTAACACTTTCAATTCTACTCGTTTTCTTTTACTGTTATACTCTCTATTGTGCTATCTCCTTGAGATCACCGATTAGACACGGAAACTGGTTACATATGCAATGTACAGACAATGTTTTCTAGACATTCTGGTTAAACACCATATGTAAGTCAAAGTAAAGATGACTAGTTTTCTTGAATTGGAACTACTCTGTTAGATTCATGATGGATTACTAGAACCAGGGTCTTTTGTTTAAACCCAAGTAATAAATATTTTTTTCCTCTAAAACTTATAAAATTTGTTAATCCAAGTGTTAAATATTGAATTTCATTAACTAAATTACTTGGTATTATGCATTTGTTATACATTTTTCCCTTGACTAACTGTGATTTGAATGGTTGTTTATTTTATTTCTGAGCCTTTTTGTTTTTCTTTAAGGCTATGAAGCTAAATATTGAATGCAGAATACATTTGTTTAAATTAGAAACTACCAACCAAAACTGTCGACATAGGTTTCTTCAGTTTTCAAGTTGGTTTGGCTGGCTATGTATATATTTGGCTGAAAATTAAAACATTTACTCCTTATGTCTAGAAAACGTTTTTTGCTTTTGAAAATTCCCACCCATAGTATCTTTTTAGTGGGAGGTTCAATTTGCAATGTAAGTTTGTTAAATTGATCCCTTAGTTTGTGTCCGGCAGCATTCAAGTTTGTTTTTTTGTTGTTTGTTGTTGGTTGTTGTTGAAAATTCTGACTTTTTTAGTGAACAAAAGGTGAGAGAGACCAGTAACTTATTCATTGATAACCCCATTTTTTTCCCAATTTTTTAATTGATCACCCCCATGCTGCCAAAAGACATTGGTTACATCAGTTTCTATTGAGTGACACCAGATGTTTCTGAGCCTTTGTGTTTTTCTCCAAATATTCATTGCAGAATAATTCCAAACTCTTATGTTTAAATCTCTTTATATATTTTTTCCAAATAGTCTGACTTCAGAAGACAGGTCTGGTTAGTAACTCAGTAGAAACTCTCATGTGACCAATGTTTTTTGGCAGCATGCCGTGTTGGGGGTGATCAATTAAAACATTGGAAAAAGGTGTGATCAATGAATAAATTACATCTCTCACGTTTTGTTGGGTGGTGATCACTAAACTAAAGCATAAACTTACATTGCAAATTGACCACCTCCCCCCACTGAAAACTTATATGGGGAATTTCCAAAAACTAAAACATTTTTTCTAGGCATAAAAAGTAAAATGTTTAAATTACAGCCCTCTAGCTCCATTGCAGACCAGCTTAATGTTGACAGTTTTGGTTGATGGTTTCTAATAATTCCAATTAATCACTGCTACCCACAATGCTAGTTTATTGCTGGGTTTAGGTTATTCATGTGTTCTAACATTTGTGTCTATCTATGTATCCAGACTTCATCCCGCTCTAACCATTCATAATAAAACTTGAAATTTTGCACACATACTCCTCTCAATAAGTAGGGAAAATGTTTGTTTTTTTTTTTGTTTTTTTTTTTTTTTTTAAATTCCCCTCCAAAATAGGTTTTTATGGGGGGGGTGGGGTCACTAGTTTGTGCCTGCTGGTTTTTTAAAAAAGAATTCAGACCTTTTTAGTGATCACAGCCCAACAAAAGGCGAGAGTAACTTATTCATTGATCACCCCTTTTTCAAACTTTTTAATTGATCACCCCCCTAACACAGCATATATGGGTGGTGGTGGTGATTCATAATTTCCCTTGGAATGCTATTCTAAACTTTTTATGTTTTAAATCTCTTTATATTTTCTCCAAATAGTCTAATCAAGATTTTGTAGCAGAAACCTCCCACTTCCTCTTCAATGACTACAGACGATAATTACTGATGCTTTGAGTCATAAATTTTCATTACTTCCAGATTAGACAAGGGGAAAAAAATATCAGAAATTTCATTTTCGGCTTTCAAATCTTGTCACACACCACTTGTAGCTCATAGTATTAATCCCTGTTGATTCAGATTTTAATCACTATAGTTATTTGGTTCGTTTTTGTTCTGTTTTTTTTAATATGGCTTTTTTTTTAATAAGGCTTAACAATTTCATCACTTATTTTTTGTATGGCAACCGTTAATGACCTATTTAAGTTATTCTTTAAGAATATGGCAAATTATTTCATGATTTTAACTACTGGTTGAGCATCACAAATTCTGGGACTGAGTGATATGAGTTTTGGGAAATTTGTGCGTTTTGGGAAATTTGTGCGTTTTGGGAAATTTGTGCGTTTTGGGAAATTTGTGCGTTTTGGGAAATTTGTGCGTTTTGGGAAATTTGTGCGTTTTGGGAAATTTGTGCGTTTTGGGAAATTTGTGCGTTTTGGGAAATTTGTGCGTTTTGGGAAATTCACGAGTTATGGGTGTAGCATAGGCTAGGCCTAATTTCAGTACAACAGGGTTGGGTCATTAACACCATTCTCCTCAATGAGTAGAGAAAATGTTTTCTTTTGTTTTTTTTCAATTTCCACCCCTCCCAAATGGTTTTAGTGAGGGTTCAATTTACAATGTAAGTTTATGCCAAATTGATCTCTTAGTTTGTGTCCAGCAGCGTTCTACTTGTTTTTTGAAAATTTGGACTATTTCCTTTGCTTATTGATACTTATTCAGCTTCCCCTGTTCATTAATCACTGCTACTGACAAAACTGGTTTATTACTGTTACTTTAGGTTATTCATGTGTTCTGACATATGTATCTACGTATGTATCTGGACTTCGTCCAGCCCTAACCATAGTAGAACTTAAAATTTTGTGCACACACTCCTCTCAATGAGTAGGGAAAATGTTTTTTTTTGAAAATTCCCCCATAATAGGTTTTTAGAGGGTTCAGTATACAATGTTTATGCTTGTGCCTGCATGTTTTTTGAAAATTCAGATCTCTTTTAGTAATCACAGTCCAACAAAAGGCTACAGAAGTAACTAATTCAGTGATCACTTTTTCCAACTTTTTAATTGATCACCCCCAACACAGCATAGGTGGTGGGGGATTCACAATTTCCCTTGGGTTGCCAGTTTCTATATAAAATGCACAATTTTGAAGCCACAAGTCCTGTGTTTAAAGAAAAAATGAAAATTATTTCATTTTCTTATTAACATAGGGCTAAGATATTGAAAATGGCCTAAACAGCCATAACATGTACATCAGAAGACATACACCAATACCCAAGACTGAACGACATTCATAAAAATTTTAAGTTTAAAAAAAAAAGAAGATTTTGAAGTTTTAGAATATAATATTTATAACGTCTAGAACACTGAATTGAAAATAATTTTCAATATTTTTCATTTTCATGGTTTGTCTTATCAACATAGTTTGTTTTAGAATTTACAATATTGGGGTTAGAGCTTATGGCTAGTTTGACTATTTTCTGCTCCATCCCCACTAGTTTTAATCCAGCTAAAAATATCCAATGAACGATCCATAACGCTTCCGTTGCTCACTTCGCTTCCAGTTGCATCGGTATTGGGTTTATTGCACAAGTTGTAGTCTCTCTGACACTACCCCATATGACAATTTGGTGGTATCAGTTCTGTCAGCCTATAGCAGCAGCAACAGCAGCACATGCACTGTTTCCTGATCTTTTTGCAACATTTGATACTAGATTCACTGAGTGAAGTTCTGTGTTTTGAGCTCTAAGATAGGAAGGTTGTTTTGTAAACTGAGCTGCTATTCTCAGTTCCAGTATTTGCTCCTTCCATTAAATAAACAAATGGAGTTTTCTATTACTCTGTGCAATGTGGTTTTTTGTTCCTGGGTAGTGAGTGTTATTTTCTGTTTGCTTAGGTGTAAAAAGTATAGAAAATGGCTATTATTCCCTTCAGACTTTGCTTTTGGAGACCAGGACAGTGATATTCATATGTAATTGTTTTTCTTACTTTATCAGATTGAAATGTGCAAATTTGCCCGTTGTGCAATTGAAAATAAGTAGGTTTCAAATTATCACTGTCCTGGGCGCAAGAGCAAAGTTTGAAGGGAATAATTGATATTTTCTATACTTTTTAGATATAATCAATCAGAAAATAACACTTATTACCCAGGAAGTTAGTGTTATCAGTATTTATGATCTTGATTTGCATGAATGTCTAATTACTGCTACCCACAACACTGGTTTATTGCTGGGTTTAGTTATTCTTGTGTTCTGACATTTGTATGTATGTATCTATCTATCTATCTATCCTATCTATCTATCTATCCTATCTATGTATCCAGACATTTCCTAGCCCTAACCGTTCATAGTAGAAACTTCAATGAGTAGGGAAAATGTTTTTTTTTGTTTTTTTGTTTTTTTTGTTTTTGGAAAATTCCCCCAAATAGGTTTTTAGAGGGGGGGTTCAATATGCAATTTAAGTTTATACTAAATTAGTCACTAGTTTGTGCCTGCTAGTTTTTGGGAAAATTCACACTTTTTTTTAGTGATCACTGCCCAACAAAAGGCGAGAAGTAACTTATTCATTGATCACCCCTTTTTCCAACTTATTCATTGATCACCCCCAACACAGTATATATGGGTGGAGGTGATTCATAATTTCCCTTGGACTGCTAGTCTATATATGTTATGTATACAGGCTGCACCAATGTAGCTAGAGGGCTGAATTTAAACATTTACTCCTTATTATCTTTATAAAAAACGTTTTTTGTGGGTTTTTTTTTTGGGGGGGGGTGTTGAAAATTCAGACTTTTTAGTGATCACCCCCAACAGGTTTTGACGGTTTCTATTGAGCGACTAACCAAACCTGTTTACTTTATTTTATAAATGAAGTGGTGGTAGTACCAGAGTAAATCCAATAATAATTATATAACCCGTGCATCTTTCTCTCATTCTAGAAATGGTTTACTTAAATATATAAACGCATATAATTCAGTAAATCCTGAAAAGTGCAAAGCCCAAATAAGCTTAATAATGAAAATTGTTTTGTCTCTAGGATATTATTTGCCGCCTTTTTATTTTATTTTATTTTGCTTTTTGCAAGAATGTATATGATGACCCAAATAGATATGTGATATGAACCAGAAAATAGTATTAATTCTGTATCCTTCTCTTGTCCTGTCGGGTTGTAGTAAGATGTACATTTCTCTTGTTAGGAAGAAGCATTTCACTATACTTGTGTGTTGTGGAGATCAAATCTTTAAGGCAAAAAATTGGTGGCTTAATGAGTAATAATTTTGTAAGGTTGAAATTCAAACATAATGAGAAGGACTAGAACCAACCCTTGGCTTAAAAAATGAACGATATTTAATGGTTACTACCGGCAAGTAATAAATATATATATATAATCAATTATTAGTGAAAAGACGTGCACCACCTTCAATGAATAAGCTAGGTCAGGTGGAAAATATAGGTTGGTTGCTAACTTACATGCTGTAATTATCCCTCAAAAACCGGGGTCGACCTATACACAAAGCAGACTGTAAATTAATGATTTTGTGACTAGAAATCAATGACCTATTCACGAGATCGACTTATACCCGAGTATATACAATATTTTGTTTCTGTGACAGAAACAAAATATTGTATATACTCGGGTATACAATGTTCATATGGAAAAAAAGTTTTTTCTACATACACCAGAAAATGTATGAATATGAGATGGTTTCTTTTAAAGTAATAAGGAAAAGGAGTGATTTGTTCATTTTGACAAACCGTCACAGGT
>VCCN01001016.1:337677-350177 GCA_006491835.1 Architeuthis dux | reverse complement strand
TATATATATATACATTGCATCAGAACATACGTTCTCTTGTGTATAAACAGGAAATATTAACCAAAAAGGTTTTCCTTGTCCGTCATATTTAACCAAACGTGTGTGTGTGTGTGTGTGTGTGTTATATCCAAACTTATTTACTCTCATGATCTACTCTAATAATGAACAGTGTGATTTTCTTGGTTCACAACACTGGACTATTCCACTGGCTGGGAAATACTTCCTGCCCACTGTTTCAAACTACGCACTATTCCCAGTAAACAAATTCAATATTTTTTTCTTGAAATTCTTTCCAGTTATATAAACGAGTAGATCATATGGAAAAAAAACAAACAGATCAGGACAGACATCATATAGCAATGAGCAGCAATCTAATCTTGCTGGCCGTTGTTAGTTGGTTCAATCCTCATCGGATCTCCCAGTATATGTAGTCTGATACCAATTCATGCTTATTTCCTATCTACTCTAATAATGAACAGTGTGATTTTCTTGGATTGCTCTCTGTAAACACTTGACTCTCTCACTCGGGGGTAAAAACTTTGCTGATAAAAGTATTTTATAGTATTAGTAGATTACTATCTACTCTAATAATGAACTGTGTGATTTTCTTGGTTTGCTGTTCATAACACTTGACTCTCTCACTCAGGGGTAAAAACTTTGCTGATAAAAGCACCTCCTTCCCACCATTTGAAACTCTTCAACTGAAACCAATCTGCTATTATTTTTCCTTAGAAAATAGTTTTATAGAAATTCAAATATATCTGAATTTTTTCACAGGTTTTAACTAGTTATATGTATTAGACAGCAAAGACAAAGCAAGGCACAATGAGTGGTTTATAGATAACAAAGAAGTTCCTAGGAATCTATTTTAGTTGCTCAAAGAATCACATGTACGTCAGCAGTGCCAGTAACTTCCAAAATGGCAATCATGTTTATATTTTGGTGTTGAAAGTTGTAACTAGGTCAGTTTCCAAAGTAAAGGTAGGTAAAGTGTCTGTCTTAAGAAACAATTCCCATTGGAGTATAAATGTCCGGTGATAAAGTGCTGGTTTCTGTTGTATGCGCCGGCTTAGTGATCCTTGCAAGTTTCAAGTGTGGTTGAGACCAGACTTTATTCTAACAAGTTTGTATGACCACCCTCTTGGCAGAATGCAAGTCCACCGAACGGATACCTCCACCCTAATCACACAGCTTAGAGTGTACTCAATTAGCTGCTGAGTGCACAGAGAAATTTATTCACACTCTTCGCTCATACCGGGAATCGAACGCAAGTCCTTCTGCATGTGAGGCAGACATACTAACCATTACACTATCTGAGTGGACAGTCTCCAAATTTTTCTGGAGGGGTAGAGCAATGGGAGTAAGGAACAATTAAATTTTGGGGTGGATCCAGGAATTTCTTTTTTTCCGATTGAAAGTAGTGATGAACTGGAATATCAATCTGGTCGGATAATCGGCGCCGGATTCCTAAACAATTATCACTGCCAGCATGTGAATCAGGTGCCGGATATTCCGATACATCACCCCTGCATCGTAGATATGTATAAACCGATTTTCATTCAGTTTTTAGTGTCTGGTTTAATCACTGTTGCTGTGTTTAGGTTATTCATGTGTTCTGACATTTATATATCCAGACTTTGCCTAGCCCTAACTGTTCATAGTAGAAAGTTGAAATTTTACACACCCTCAATGAGTAGGGAAAATGTTTTTTACCCCCCCCCCCCCGGTTTTAGTGGGAGGGTTCAATTTACAATGTAAGCTCATGCCAAATTGTTTGTGTCCAGCAACATTCTCACTTGAAAATTTGAACTTTTTAGTGATCATCACTGTTTAACTCTTTCCTCCCTGACAGCCATGTTTGATTACTTGCTTGACTCCATTCGTCTAACAAAGTGCCTGTGTTCCCTGAAACTAATCTAATCTAATCTTCAGTTTACTGAACAAAAAATACAAATGGGCAATAAATAAATTGCTATATCTCTTTTAATATTAAATGTACACTTACCAAATTTTCAGTGACTATCATGTATGAATGTATCTCTTCCAAGTCCAGTGAAATAAAACCATGGAAAAGTTAATTTAAAAAGATATTATTATCGATTGATTGGCATTATGATTTAAATTTGTGTATGATTTAAATTTAAACGTTTTTTGTTTTTTTTTAAATTTTTTTTTTTCAACAAATTCTTTTTATCATTTTTTAACAATTTTGTTTAGTTTCAATATGAATTATCACACCTAGAGGCGTTATCAGGGAGGAAAGAGTTAATTTATGATGTAAAAAGAAGCATGTATAAGTGGCGGTGATTCATAATTTCCCTTGGAATGCCAGTTTGTTTCTTTACTTTTCAAATTATGGTTTGCATAAAATAATCTTAACTGTAAATATTGTTATCAATGGTTTTCTTTTTTTCATTTGCAGACTTTACTGTTTTGGACGGCCATCTTTGTGGGCTGGGCAGTTATTGTCCAGTTGCTGATGTTCCTTTATATCTGCTGTGTTTGCTGCAAGAAGAAGAAAAAGAAGCACCGTGAAGCCAAATGTATTCGGTGTTTCATGGCAATCTTTATTTTCCTTTGTGCGTAAGTAGAGCTTTTTTTTTCTCTATTTGGTTGTTTTGCTTGTCTCTCTCACAAATAGGTCATAAGCCAGTAATGTTTCTTGAATAATAATCAACCAAAATAAATCTTCTCTTCCAAGCTGAAGTAAAAAGGTCTCTTCAAAACTGGAGGACCACAGGGCACAGTCTCAGGGGGAACTTTTCCCAGCACGACACCAGAATATGAAAACTTCTTGACGACAGACAAGTCAAAAATGAACTCTTTTCTCACGAATCACAATTATTCACAACGTTCTCTGACCGCAGTCAAAAACGAGAATCTCCCCCCTCACAATCGGCTGCTTATATCACCCTCTAAAATGATTTTAAGTGTCTGTATGTAAAATGGCTGGCGCCGCCAAAAAATGAGTGGGAAGCCCGGATATTCCAACAACACAGCAACACAGTCTCTCGTGGTCGGCACCGTTGTTACACAAGCATAATATTAAAATCTAAAAGTACTTGGAGCCAAATTGGTATATGAAACAAGTTATGAATTAATCTTTATTATTATTGGATGAAGTAATTGTATAACATTATCAAATTTTGACAAGTTTTTTTTTACCTTCATCTTAATTTCAGTTGAATTTATATACAACTTTCAATTCGGGCCGTTGTTTCTATGGCAAGGAATAACATGGTCAGATAATAAAGAATAAGCCTTTGGTGAGAATAGAATCAAACTCACACTCTCATTGCCAGAGAGTCTAGTTTACGCCTAGCTGCTTTTACCAGTTGGCCACAAAGACTCTAATGGGGTGGTTGTGGAAGTTATGGATTATCTATAACTTTAAGAGTCATTAACATTTGCATGTTACTTTTGGACAATCCAATCTCCTCTTCCCATCTTTTGAGTTATCACGACTTGTCAGAATTATTCTATTTACATATTAGTATTGCCATGTAACCATTATTTTCCAGATTTTTAGAAACCGTCAACCAAAACTGTCAACATAGGTTTCTTCAGTTTTCAAGTTGGTCTGGCTGGCTATGTATTTATGACATGTACAGGCTGCACCAATGAAGCTAGAGGCTGAAATTTTCAATGCTAATGCTTTAATAACATATCCAATATTACATTTAACCTAATCTGACCATATTTCTTGAACAAATTTATATAAAAATGTGGTCCATTTGGTCTCTATCCCACATAATTTTCCTTCAAGTAGAAATAGGTCCAGGTTCTTAGGGGTTGAGCATACCTTATAATATATAGACAAGTACTCATTCCTTATACTATATGATACTTATGTCCATCGGTCCACCTCGAGTACTATGTACAGGCCTGGTCACCATACTTGAAGCGAGATAAAAAATATTTTTGTCCACAAACAAGCAACTTCGTACCAGAATTAAAAAGTTATGAGGATAGGCTAAAAGTGTTAGGGTTAACATCGTTAGAAAATAGGAGGGATCGGGGAGACTTAATAGAAATGTTTAAGATTATGCATGGTTTAGAAGTAGTAAACCTTGAGGTTTTTTTTACTAGATGGGTGTACAAGGGACTGAGGCCACACATATACGGTAGAAGCAGATTGAATATCAGAAGATTCTTTTTTAGCAATAGTGGTGGGACTTTGGAATAGATTACCAGAATATGTAGTGCTATCAATTGATGTAAATGATTTTTAATAAGCAGTATCGGTGCCTTGTTAGAACCCCTCATCAACCTTCTCCGCTTCTATTTGCTTTAACATGGTTAGCAGTTTCTGAACAGGAACTTCTTTCATTCATCTTAATTCAGAGGATATAGAGTCGACTGAGAAATTAGGAAATGTTTGTGTTATTGGTAACCATAATACAGAACTCCAAGACATTAATGAGAGCCAGTTGTAACTTGTGTTTTTTTTTTAAACCTAGAGTTCCTGTTATCCTGTGTTGTGAGCACCATAAAATCACTTTATGTGGTACATCCGTTATCTATATCTATCATTGCTAGGGAGGCATGTGCGACAGCACATCTTCTGGTTTTGTTGTTACAGAATACGGCGAAGTCTATCTCTCTATTTGATGCTATTACACATGTTCCCTGATCTACAGTGCATGCCAAATTATTATGCAAAAGAGTTATATTATTATAAATTTAGTTTCATAAAAGATGGAGAAAAATTATTTAACATAAACATTGGCACCACGACCTGTGCCAACTTCCAAAGATTATCAACATCAGTTCAGTATGGCTCTATCAGAGACTTTCAACGTCACATGGAATTTAGTAACACTGCTCATGTTTCAGTGACATTTTTGGTGTTGAGGCAAAATGTGTCTGTTTCAATTCAACAATTTCTGGTGTGCCCAAAACCTACTTGATCCTTATTGTCTTAGTATGTTTTCTACCCGTGCTTAATAATTTAGCGTTTGGATCTGTTCAGATTAACATTGTCATTTATAGTAAATTTATAAATATGAATTTATCACCACGAGTGTTTTGCTATCAAATACAGGTTGCACTTACAATAAACAGCATTTTAAATGCTAATTTATAATTAACACTTAATTATATCCCTTGACAAGCGTTACAGACAAAAGATGTAGGCATACACGTGACATATATATGGCTGATGATTTAATAAGTCCACTGCTGGACAAAGGCTTTTCCCATCTCCTTCCTTGACAACCTATCTTGTGCTAACCTCTGCCACGTCTTACCGGCAAACCTTTCTATCTCATCCCTCCATCTTGTATCTGGTCTTTTCCTACTGCGTTTACTGTCCCATGGGCACCAATCTATTAGTCTTTCCCCCATCTATTATCATCACTTCTTGCTAGGTGACCAGCCCCTCTCCATTTTTGCTGCTTAATTATTTGTATAATATCTTTCACTCTGGTCTTCTCTCTGATCCATGTTGATCTTTTTCTATCTCTTAGAGTTATCCCTAACATTGCTCTTTCCATGGATCTGTGCTATTCTAAGTTGGTTTTCAGCTCGTTTTGTTAATTTCCATGTTTTGCATCTGTAAGTCATGGCTGGTATTATGCAACCGTTGTATACTTTATGCTTTAGGCACATTGGCAAGGTGCTCTTCAGTGTGTCTCTATTCATACAAAATGCTTTCCAACCTTATAACAATAGTGCTCAAAATTAATTAAAATAGAACTTGTATAATATAATAATGTTATGGTGTATCCGCGACAAATTTGTTTCACACTTATTAGTGAATCTTCGGTTGGAAAATAATTGTGGAACACTTTTCAAATGAGTACAGTGTCATGGAGCGATACTTTGAGCCCAGAGATAGTGCACAGATACTCTGACTCTAGGCAGATGTGCCGAACCATACATAAAAAATCTAGTCATCTTTTACAGGTACTATGCTGGTAAAATAATGATAGTGAAAATGCTTAAAATAAAAAGCAACAATAATAAGATGAAGTAAAACTAATAATGATACTACGCAAAGTACTGTCTATAAAATAAAGACTCCCCCTATAGTGCTCCATGACCATACTTTGGACCCGGCTCTACGGGATGCAAAAACAAGCATTACAGAAAAAAGAATGATGACGACGGTGGTGATAGTGATAGTAATAGTAATGATAATAGTAATGATAGTGATAGTGATAGTAATAATAGTAGTGATAGTGATAGTAATAATAGTAATGATAGTGATAGTAATAATAATAGTAATGATAGTAGTGATAATAATAGTAATGATATTGATAATAATAGTAATGATAGTGATAGTAGTGATAATAGTAATGATAGTGATAGTAATAATAGTAGTGATAGTAATAATAGTAGTGATAGTGATAGTAATGATAGTGATAGTAATAATAATAGTAATGATAGTGATAATAATAGTAATGATAGTAGTGATAATAATAGTAATGATATTGATAGTAATGATATTGATAATAATAGTAATGATATTGATAGTAGTGATAATGATAGTAATGATAGTGATAGTAATAGTAATGATAGTGATAGTAATAGTAATGATAGTACAATCAAAATTGAGGAATTTAAAAAAATAACTTCACCATCTGTACATTTAAGTTCAATATTTGCAGACATTGTATAATAATTCAACAAATGTTGCATATTTGTGAAACATTATTTAAATTCTTCCAGTGAAATAAGGGAAAAAACGTATTTGCGTAATTATTTGACACGCACTGTATTCTTATCGCTAAAGGGAGTCAGGTATTCGTTTTAATTATAACTTGGGAATTTCTAACTATTTTTGCCCAATTTTGCATAAAGAGCAATTATCAACCATTATTGATTCTTGACTAGTATTTCTTTCTTTCATCCTAATTTCAGTTGCTTTTCATTGCAATTACTCAGGCCATCACTCTACAGATGTTAGTAAACAGTGTGGATCGGAAATAAAAAAATAGCTCTTGGCAAGACTCTCATCCCTTTTTCTTTGGGAAGCCTGTCTATGAATGACGGCTGCTTTATCTCTGAGCTATGAGAGTGCAGAAGATCAAATCTCATCATATAAACATTCCTTTTTTCTTCTCTTCTCTTTTTGCTGAATGCCTGTTGCTGTCAAATGATGCTTTACTTGAGAAACGGTTAACTTTAGTAACCATAACAAAACAATATCTGTGTGGCGACGAAGTGGAAATGGACTTGCCCGAGGAAATGACCTGCTTGGGGTACAGCAGGCAAAAGCCGAATGAAACAGATCACTGACATATATAGGTGACCTGTATGTTGAGTGCGAGCAACTCGGATGTGGCGAGTTGCTGGCTATAACAGGTCCCGGCCACGAGTGCTCAACAGTTTGCTTTTGACTCGCTACTTGAAGCCACGCTTGAATTGTGTTTGGGACTTATACTGTGAAAGACGTAGCAGCTCAGAGTTTGTGATAGCTTACTGGTGATAAGCTGGGAAGTGCCCCCTGGAAGGAAGCATTCCGGTGCTGCAGCATTGACATGCCATTGGACTCCTTGCATCGAAACTGTCAGTGTTTTTCTTTCTGCCTTTCTACTACAATCTGATTTTTGTGAAGTACAATATTTAAAATATATAGCCCTACCTAATTTTTCCATTCAGAAATAATTGCTATTTGCCAATGAAAGAAAAAAATATTATCTAGAAGTTCATAGCTAAAGATTGAGACAATGCTAGGTTTATCTACCATGCAGATACAAAAGAAAATGATAAATTAAAAGGAGTTCATGTTTTTGATATGCCAACGTTATCAGCATATGTAAAGACACTCTAAAGACGGTGTCTAAATGAGGAAACATGATGATATAACTTTAACACAATGTTTCAGCCAATTCATTCTATGGCCTTCTTCAGGTGTAATATGTAATATCTGTAAGGAAAGCGTCCCTTTTTTTTCTCAGTCTTTCTCTGGTGGTGCAAAGAAAGAAAAAAAAACCCTCCTTACATATTACACCTGAAGCAGACCGTAGAATGAATTGGCCGAAACATTGTGTTATCAAAGATGGGGAGAAGAGATTAGATTTTCCGAACAAAAGTTTATCCTGCTAAATCCAAACAAAGCCACTAATATTTGCTTAGCTTGTTCCTGTGTCATAAATCTGCTGTGTCATATCAAACATTAACTTGGCAGTATAGGCAAGCCTCAATTAGTATCCTCTAAAAACCTTGTACTAATTGAATTTGTACCCTTCAAACTTATAGCATTTAAAAATGGTAATTGGTTCCAACGCAATGAAAATGTCCAATAGGAAATTTAAGAAACAGTTTTCAACATTTTTGTCTCCAGCGTTTTCAAATGTTGAAGAATATGATTAGTTACTGATTTAAAAAGAAAAAAAAAGTGTTATGTGTTTTAAAAGTGGGTGATTTCTTTTAATTTAAAATTGAACTCATTTATTTTTAAAGATATTTCAATAAAATTTTGTATGAAGGTTGGGAGGTATGAAGACTTTGGTGTGGTGAGTTATGGGTGGTCCGATTGTTGGTTTTTGTTTATAAACCTAACAATATTTTTGGTTCCAATTGGAAAAAAACTTTCAATTCTTGATGATTTTTTTTCTGAAATTTAGTTACAATGGTGAGTTATTGCCAATCCGATTGTTTGTCTACATTTTATATGTAATTTAAAATTCGATAACTTATTTATTTTTATCTAATTTAATACTAAAAGACAATAAAAACGTATTGTATAATTTATTTTTTATATATATAGTATAAACAATGTAATAAAGTACATATTATTATGGAAAATGAGATTTTAAAATTTACATCAAAAATATAATTATTCAGAGGAATGTGAAAATGTAAGCTACTTTTAAATGTTAACATAGTTAGAGAACATTTTTTTTAAGAACATTTTATTTTAGTGTGAAAAAAAAGGATACAATTTGTATATACAAGCACACATCATATTTACACTATCTAGGGCCTTAAACCTTTGTGGTGGTGTAATAAACATAATAATTCTTAAAATCATTCACATCTGTTGATAGCACTACATATTCCAGTAATCTATTCCAAAGACCTACCACTCTATTGCTAAAAAATTTTTTTCTGGTATTCAACTTGCTTTTATTTTACCGTATATATGTGGCCTTACAGTCCCTTGTACCCACTTCTAGTAAAAAATACATTGGGGTTTACTACTTCTAAACCAAAACTATACATACAATATTATATCTATTATATTATTTTACAATTTTTGGTTGAACCACTTTTTTAAATGTTCAACTTTACCCAGTGCCTGAAATGGTTCCAGGCTCCAAATAGACTGTATATGTGTGCAAAATTCACATATGGTTTTCCCTATTTTTAGGGTTTTAAGAAATTGCGTAATTTGATTTTTAAATATATGTAGTATATTTTTAGATTATATTTCAGATATTTTGGCCTGAATTTTGGATCCCAAAAATTAAAACGAGTTGGCAACCGTGGTCCTGTCTGGCAGTAGCGTAAAACAGACAATAGACATTTTGTATTTGTTAGTGATTTAATTTAATATTGCATAATGAGATGGATGAGCTTGGCTCTTTCCAGTAGATAACACAATACTAGGCATAGTTTCAGAGAGACATCTGCATATCATTCTCAATTGACAGTCTTGTACAAAATTTTTCTTATACTAATAAACAAATAACAATATTGTCTCCTTTGTAAAATAAAATATGACACCAGTCCAACTAGTACATTGTTTGTTTTTGTTTTTAAATAATTAAACAGGGTAGATTGCACCAACTTCATCTTCCTTAATCTTCCTTAATCTTCCTTAATCTTCATAATACGCTTGTAATTTAGGAAAACTTTAAGATCTTGGCAGATTTGCATGCTTCTTTTGATGTTTGGATCGACATTCATGATCATTTCTTTTAATATATTTCTTCTAAATATACTAGTTTACTCGTGCCATGAAAAAATTATGGCATATATAAAATATATGGATATACACATTTTGTATAGTTTTGGAAAGGGTCATTAATATTCAAATGGTTCTTCGGACGATCGAACTCATTGTTGTTAATGTTGTCACTTTTATCGTTTTATTCTGAAAACTTATAAATTTTGAAAGGCGTATTTTTTATTCTTTCTCTGTCTTGGTTCAACTGAAACTTATATAAAAATATTATAACAAGGATGTATAATTAAATATAGTGAAATGATGAAAAAAATATTTACTGCTTGTATTTTTAATATATTTTATTCTGTTTTTTGTTTATGTAAATTGACTGCAATTTCAAATTCTGGGAGCTGCAGGCGATAACATGCCTTTTTGTTTTGCATGGCACAGCTGTTGTGCATTTTAATCTTGTTTATTTTTTCCACGCAAATATATGTGTACTGCATTGTCTATCATACATATTTTAAAAATCAGATGTCGCTTACACATTTGAATTTTCTTTTCATTTTGTTCATACCTACTTCTTAAACACTTTTTCTTTTCTTTCTTTCAGAGGTTCACTTGCCATTGGTTTCTATGGGAATGAAGAGACCAATAGAGGAATGACAAAATTTAACAATCATCTAAAATCCACCACCAGCACCATTCAAAATTCTCTTTCGACCGTAAGTCAATATTAGAATTATATCATTGAAAAAAAAACTGTACTGTAGCAACCTCCCACTTAAACATTTTGCCCTAGAAAAAGTTCTTAGTTTTTGTTAATGCCGTGAGAACCAGTTTAACTGCATACTTGTTTTCCTTTTAACTTGTACGGCTTGTTATAAATATCTTGGTAGACTTAAAATTACTTTTAAGATAACTAAAATGCTTGGTCACCTAGCGTGTGGGAGGGTCGATTGTCTGTCTTGAAAGCAATGCTAAAGATATTAGTCACCAAGTCAGGATAACCTCTTCTAGGAACATGAGACAATTTGAAACCATTAACCAAAACTGTCAACATAGCTTTTTTCTTCAGGTTTTAAGTTGGACTGGCTGGCTATTAGGGCGTATCGAAAATTAAAAATTTCATAAATTGAAAAACCAAAGGAGGTTTTATGATGTGGAGGGCAACAACGAAGCCCAAGTTAAACTGTTTAAAAAAACCTGGTGATCGTCGTCTTCCTTATCACATTTTGCATTTTTGTTTAGCATGCTACATCCGGACACTGAATCGCATAACTTTTTAAGTAAACAACATACAGACAAATGAACACATTTTTCCATACAATTCTGACCCAAAAAATTCATGAAAATGGTTAAGATTCAAACACATCCTGACTCTATTTCAGGACAAAAACAGCAAAGAAATGTTGAAATCAATGATGTTTTTATATATATACACTAGATACAACACTCTTCATTCCATAATCTGTTTTTTCTTAATTCCGAATAGTCTATTTTAAGATTCTGCCAGGTAACAGGCTGAAAAAATGTCCTAATGGAGCTAGATGGCTTAAAATCTAAACATTTACACATTTAGTGCCGAATTCAGTTTCTTTTTGAATACACAATTCATGTAGATGAATTATTGTGGACAGATAATCTTTTTTTTACATTTGAACATAGTTTCAAAGGTCTTGCGAAACAGGTGGCCCCTGTTTGGGGGGGGGGAGGTCGTCTTGCCACTCTGCAGGGGATGCAGTCGGCATATTCTAGGCCCCAGCTGACAGGGGTGTGTTTTATTTAGGGGTTCAATTTATAATGTAAGTTTATGCTAAATTGGATCATTAGTTTGTGTCCAGTAACATTCATGCTTGTTTTTTGAAAATTCAAACTTTTTTAGTGATCACAGCCCAACAAAAGGCAAGGGAAGTAATTTATTCATTGATCAGCCCTTTTTCAAAATTTTTAATTGATCACCCCCCCCCCCCAAACACTGCATGCTGCCAAAAGAACATTGAGTGACTAACCAGACCTGTTGTTTATACTTTTTACAATATCGTACATCAGTGATTCCCAAAGTTGGGGCTACCACCCCCTTGGTGGCGCTGGAATATTCAAGGGGGTAGGGGGGCACTGGAAGGCAGTGTTCTGAGGGAGAGGAAAGGGGTAAAAAAATACAAATCGATACCCCCAAGCATGAAGTTGAATGTCTGAAAAGCTGGTTTTACATTAGATGCAATGCAGTTGCAGACCTTTTTTTGAAGAAAAAGAGAAACCGACTCCCAATAGTCGAACGGGGTGATTTAAGGATGCTGTTCACTAATATTGATCGGGATGTGGAAAAATTAGTCTCCTCACATCAGGCCCATCCTTAATTATTATTTCTATATTAATTATTCAAGTACTTTTAGAGAGGAAAAATATGGAATAATTGGGTGCCTTACTTTTTATAAATGGTTTTTTATTGATCCACAACTGATAGTACAATCCGTTTCACATTAAGATTATCGAGCGGATATAATATATAATATCCACTCTACTGCTGGTATTAAGCATTCTCCGAAAATAAAGGTCTACTGAAATTATTATGCACTACTGTGTCGCATTTTGATGACTACGGAATATATATATATATGTGAATGTTTATAGTGTGGATGTGAGGGAATCCGACAGAATG
>VCCN01001016.1:236963-249455 GCA_006491835.1 Architeuthis dux | reverse complement strand
CCCCCCCCCAAATTTGGGCAAATCATGCCTTTTGCCCATCTTAGCTTAGAGTTTCGATATGCCCATGTATGCCAATATATAAGACAGAGGCGTGGCAGTTGCCTCCAAGACGTGGGTGTGAAGGGGCACAAAATTTCCTCTGGCCATTAATGCCTGTTAATAATTGTGCCCTCACCTGGAATATTGCACAGCTGCACCGGGCGTTGAGAACCCTTGCTACGCCACTGAAGACAGACATTGAATTTTTAAAAAAAACACTATGCAAATATTACACTATTTCCAATGTGCTGGTATTATGACTAGGGGGCAGCTACTGAAGCTCGATAGGGACAATTATAGGGCTTGGATCAGCTGCTGTGTGTGGTAATCCTCCAATATCCTTGTAAACCAGTCATGTTAACAGGTTCAGAAATTTATTGAGATCAATATGTAATTATACAAGGTATATAAAAAAATTTTAAAAAAACAGGTATTACTTTGACAATCAGAATATAATAAACCAAAATAAAATAATACCTATAAAAAAAAATTTCTGTGGAGAACCTCCGCTTGCAATCACGTTCTAGAGATTATCAAATTACTTTCCGGTAGCTGGCTGTTTATTATGTCTCTCCCTATTATTGTAGTTTATATTATTAGGAATTATATTATTAATATTATTAGGAATTATATTATTATGAAATAATATAAATTTATATTTACAATATTGTTATGAAAACTTTGAAATTGAAAGATCTAATAAAAAGCTTATAGTTCAGCAATTGTGGTAATTATCATAATTTTGCAAATTTATTTTTTGAGATTGTATGCATTATGAGACTGAAATGCTTATCATACCTTGCTCGTTAAGATATAACATATTAACAGTTTTGTATGTCAAGTAGACAGACAACCCATGCAATAATGAGGTTATAATTATTCTTATGAAAGTTATATACATCAAGGAGAACCTTTTATTTTCTCTATAAAATACCTTTTAAAAAAACCATCTTCAATAAGACACTTTGTATGTACACTCAATGTTTATAGGTATTTTCATTTTTGTTATTATCTAGGCACATGATTTACGTATGTTAGGATTACATGGCTTCAACTATGAAAATATATTTAAAATGACCAACTAGCCTTAGAGGAGATTTTTCTCAAATCATGCTGCCCTACCTTTCCAAGTGGTCAGACAATTTTAAATAAGGAAACCTCATCCATAGTTCAACCTCTCATTATCTCCAATTAATCTAACTACAATTGAAGAAATCTCTGTCACTCAAAATACTTGAAAAGATGATAATCTGTATGATAAATATCAAGTGAATATGGAGGATGTTGCAAGACATGCATATCAATTCTCTAAGCTTAGACAGTCAGCTAAGGGGTGTGGGGGTCAGTCACTGTCATGGAGCATTTCATTCAGTTCATGTGGGACCCATTTTCTCAACTTTTAAAACTTTCCTACTGCCTTGAGATGACGTGATATGGTCGTAGGTCATTGATAATTCTTTGTCATTAAGAACAGCCTCTTTCAAGGTTTATTATTGGTATCCATATTTCTAGACGTAAACCCATTGAACCAATGCGGAACAGTTTGCACTGTAGTAAACACTCGTACTCCAAATGCTTTGTTGATTTTATCAGCAGCTTGAGCAGCATTATGTCCTTTATTTGAAATTGTACTTGAAAATTGGTCTAACTTCTTGGGTAGACAGCGTTACTAAAAATTACATTAGTAAATCTTCGCCTTTTAGCATTATTCTCTATAATGTTAAAAAACTATTTTTTGTGTAACAACGTAATTGATTTTAATTTATGTAACTTACTCTGGTTTTTAACTGGCATAAACATATGTTTTGTTTTTGATTATTAATCTAGATTATTATGAGTAGATCAGACCGTGTTGGAGGACTGTTTTGACCAGAAGGACACAGATGTGGTGCCATAGCTAATGGGGTTTTACCACATGGCGCGTGGTACTGCTCTGTAAAGTCCCGTCCAGGGGTTTCAGGATTCGTCCTGAGACCTCAAAACCAGCGCTATTATGTCGTTGTGACAATAGGTGAAAGGACCAAAGAGAATTTTTTAGGTGTTCCTACCCGCATGTTCGCATGTGTGGTATCCCCACATTAAACTTTGTGTCACATCCTGTTCTCCTGGGGACTCTGCTAAATAGGAGCTCACAAGGCATTACAGTGTCGAGTTTGAAGTTGTTTGGATCAGTGGTTCTCAAGATATCTAATGCTATGTGATTACTCAACAGCTGGCGTGCATGCACCACAATTACTCAACAACTTAAAGAGGTTCATCCTGTACTAAAAAAAAAATAATTATAATGAATTTTTTAAATTTAAAACAAATGTCAAGTTAATTGATCTGAAACTATGAATAATGGATTTCAAAGAACCAGATGGATGAGAGAATAAGTCTTATTGGCTGAGTTAAAATAGTCTTCCTTCAGGTTTTATTCCAGCGAATGGGCCTTCCTTAAATTTATGTGATGACCTTGTAGTTACCAGTCTGCTGTTTTATCACTAATCCACACAATTGCTTCTTGGTATATGATTCATCTCAACTATAAGTTATGAAAGAATAATTTGAAAATTAACAATCGTTGCTAGTTTATTTGACAGTAATACAGTAGTCCCTCAGTATAGTATGGTTTGCGATATAAGGCGGATGGGTCGTGGACCTCAACATTTTCGCCTATATTATTGCCCACAAATAAAATTACAGAATTTCATCAAAAGACTAACTTAATATGACTAAAATATTAAACATGGTGTTTTACACATAATTTCTTTGATTTTGTGAAGAAAACAATACCTTTGTTCATCAGTGAACATGTTTGGCACTCATAATTGATTCTTGATTATCTGTGGTTCAGTTATAATGCGGTTGTCTTTCTTAGATTCCAACACCCAGTGCCGGATTTACATATGGGCAGGGTTGCCAGCTTTGTCCGATTTCGGACATTGTGTCCCTTTTTTTAGCCCTGATGTCTGATTAAATTTTTTTATGAAATGGAAATAAAATGAAAGATTCTAGCCACTTTTAGCTATTTATTTTTATTATTGTGATAATAATCTAGCTACTTTTAGCCACTATCACTTATTTTTAGTCATCAAATTTATTCTGTCTGAATTTTGACCAATTTCGAGCAGGGATGTCTGAATTTTGATATGGCAACCCGGCATATAGGCTGGGCGGGCTGCAGCCCAGGGCCTCATATTATAGTGGGGCCTTGGCTTACTGTATAAAAATAAATTTAAAAATTTGCCATTAATTTTAGATCATTTGTAAATGATCAAAAATCAGGGATTTACCTAGGCCAAAATAATATGTATGTGGGGATTTCCAAAAAGGAAGACGCTCTAGCCCAGGGTTCCCAAACTGGGGGGGGGGGCATTTCCAAAAAGGAGGATATTGCAGACTAAAAAGAAGGACTTGGACAGATTGACTCTCTTGGACGTGTTGTTAATGATGAGGTGTAAATATATAAAAGTTTTGTATAAAATATACAAAATACTTACAAGAATTGGTGATTTGTCAAATATCACTTTAATATATGCCGTTTTGTAGTAGTTTTTGTAAAATTTCACAAAAAGTTGGCAGACTGACCCTCTCCCACCTGTTGACAACGTGAGTCTACACTGTGGCTCATCAGCAGTGTTGACAATGGCAACATGTAATAAAAATACCTTAACTATTAACTATTGGCTTTCATCTCTCACTGTTCTAAGTATATCTGAGATAATTTGAATAAGTTTTTTCAGTCTGACTCCAGAAATGGAGGACACTGTCCTTCATCTGGTGCAACCTCACACTGGACTGAGTGCTTAGAAGCCGGACTATCCAGTATAATGCTGGATGTCTGGCCACCCCTAGCCAACACCCATGTTATAATGGGGGACTAGTGTAGTTGAAAATAATTTCTTGATAGAGGCTGAATTCTTCCCTGCTTTGCTATAAGAGGGAGATGTAGCTAATAAACCATCTTTCTACTTCAAACATTTGCAAAAGGCAACCACTAATAAAATGGGACTATAATTTTATTTAAATAAGACAAAACTCAAGAATGAATTGTAGGAAAGTGAAGCCAGATACAAATGTAACTCTTAGATTCATAGACTGTAATCGACTCTTCAATGAATAGGAAAAAAAAAATGAAACTCGCTTGTGAATTGAATTGAGGAAAAATAAAAAATAGTGCAAGGGTAGTAACTTTAACCACTATTTGAAAATGCCAGTATGAATTTAAGAGTTAATTATCTGATTTGGTACATAACAGTTTGTAACTTTGAAATGTTTTGATAAGGTTTTATTTCTAAAAAGTTTATTCTAAAAATATTTTATTCTAATCTTTGTATGTAGAGTGGAAAATCATTTAGAGTAAAAATTTATCGATGAAATAGAAATAAAAACATGATAGGATATGACAGTATCTAATTTTAAAAAAAATCTTTTTAGAATGCTTGGCATATACAGGAATACCTTGAATAGTGCGGTTTTGATCATTGTGGGTCTTGATATAGTACTGTTAGGTATTATTCCAAAAGCTGTACAAATTAATGTTAATTAAGTATAAGCTGAAAAAAACACATTAAATTATAAAACCTTGAACAGTGTGGTTTTGAACAGTACGGAAAGTTTTGGAACCACACTAATCAAAGTATATCCATATATAATGACTGATTCTAATATAAAAAAATAGGCTTAGCTAATCCTAATTCCTGGTATATTTAATAAAATTATTCTTAAGTTGAATTCCAGCTGATTGTGTGTAGGGTGAAAGGAACCTAACGAGTGGCGGACTGGGCTTAAGATTTCTACTGGAAAAACGCATAAAAGGGCCCACCTAATCCTAAAATTTAGTAAAAGAATCAAATAAAAGCAATGGTTTTAAGTAGGCAAATAAAATGCTCCTGTTCTTTGATATTTTATTTACTAATGTTGAATAAAATAGATAATATACAAATTAAAATCTTAATCATAAAACAGAAATCCGAGTATTTCATAGAGCACAAATCACCTCGACAGCAAGCAATCCAGAAGACCGTGTCCAATTTTAAACAAGAAAAGGAATAATATCATCCTCAGAAATTAAATTTTTTTAAAAACCGATTGTTAAAAATAATGAAACACGCTTCAGTAAGCAAGAAAAATTGTGAAGTAAATGTTTTTCTAAGCAAACATATCTACCAATAAATATTCTACCATCAAAATAAGGGCCCAACTTAAAGTGGCCCACCGGGAGATTTTGCAGTGGGCCAGTTTGCCACTGAACCTTAGCCTTAATTCCATGGACTTTTTAGCTCCCAGAAACTTCAGTTAGTGTGCTTGTCCCTTGCCCCACCCTTCCCGATTTATTCCCATCCAACGTCTAGCACTTTTTCTTTAATTAAGATCCAGGAAGTTTCTTCAGTCTACTTTGCTTATCTTTAATATATATATAAATCATGTTTCAGTTGTCCGCTTCAAACTTTATCAAATATAAGTGTTTATATTTAATTCATAAGTAAAAAATAATTGTGAGCTAATGTTTTAATTCCAGTGTCAAGTGATTGTCAAAAATAAAATAAACTAGCATTCCAAGGGAAATTATGAATCATCACCACCACCACCCATATATGCTGCATTAAGCAGTGGTGGTGGTAAAATTAAGTTACCTTGATGAAAATGCTACCAGTATTGTTTGAACCATAAATTCATGATTTGCAAAAACAAAACAAGCAAGAATGTGGCCAGACACAAACTAAGGGATCAATTTAGCATAAACTTACATTGCATATTGAACCCCCACTAAAAACCTATTATGGGGGAATTTTCAAAAAACAAAAGATTTTCCCTACGCATTTAAGTATGCATGAGTGCGTGCATTCATGAGCACGCAATTGCAAGTTTCTACTATGAACGGTTAGGGCTATGCAAAGTCTAGATACATATAAATGTCAAAAACCCATGAATAACCTAAACCCATTGTAAAGCCATTACTTCAGGAAATGGAATTTTGGGTAGTAATTACTTTGACTTAAGATTCAGAAATTAATTTTGGTTTTCCATTTCTTAGAAAACTAAACTCAATGAGAAAATAAAGTCTCCTTGTGAGTTTATAGAGTTGATAACTCTGACCATATACATAGATTTTTTTCGGACTGTTATCCTCATCTTTTTTTTAACACAGCGTTTTGACCATTGTACCCTACAACCGTCTTGAGTTGGGTGTTGTAAATGACCTCGAAAGGATCTCGAAAATAGACAGCGGAATGAAGACATTCTGCCCCCACGCTTCGAATGTGGCCCTTCGTCCCAACATTCCAAACCCTCCCCATTTACAACTCCCACCTGAAGAAGGCTGTAGGGTACAACGGCTGAAACGTTGTGATCAAAATATGAACCAAGATAAAGACAACAGTCCGAAAAGAATCTATGTATATTGATGATCTCTCAACTCAGTCCTCCAATTTCTGTTTGGATTTTTATGTTGGTCCATCTACAAAGATGGCATTGAAAGCATTAAGAGTATGCAAATACTACAGTTTACATCTCACCTGTAAACAATTTTGCCGACCTTTAAATCGGTGCTCCTCAAACTGGTGAAATGGTTCACCTAAAGGTGAATGAGATTATTTTGGAGGTGAATGAAACTAGTAGGGTCAAAGGAGGGTGAATGAAACTTGGACAACGCACATAACATAAGTTGGCCAACCACTCAGCACTTTTTTTATAAGTGACCTTCAGTATGGCTTATTTGCCAAAATATGGTCCATGTAACCATTGACTTTGAACATATTCTTAGACCAGTGATTCTTAATCTGGTGAATGATTAACCCAAGGGTGGATGAGATTATTTTTGGATGGAATGAAACTAAACCGGTGAAAGAATGGGGAATGACCAAGGCTAACTGTATATAAGGCCTGAAAAGTTATAGGCTTAGCCTTGTGAATGACTCAATTTAATCAGATATCTATATTTTTTCTATACTTGAAAAAGTAATTTTTTGCGGTAAACATACACGATAAGAAAACATTGTTTCTAAGAATCTAAATCTGATTTTTAAGATTGTTGTTTATTAACTTTACATAAATCAGAAAAATTCTAATAACTTTCAGTCAATCTTTTTGTCACTTCCAGTTTTCTTTACATATTTTTAGGATGTTCAAAAACGTGAATAAAAGAAACACTTAAGAAATGAGTTGTTTCATCTTTTTTGTTTATGATACAAGATGAACTAGAAAGCACTCGGGGAGCGCATATCTCTGCCAAAGCCATTGTCAGTCCTCTAAATCAGTGTTTCTTAAACTGGTGAATGGTTCGCCCAAGGGTGAATGAAACATGAAGCATGAATGACTTAATTTACTCAGATATTTAAAGTGGGTAGCAAACAAATTCGATACTAGAAGTCTTTCTATATGGATTTTCTATAATTGACTTGAACATGAAACACTATTGAAATTATAATAAACAATGTTTATGTGGGTGTGAGGTAATCCAACAGAATGATAGAGGTAATTTGACAATGTGGAAATGAAAGATTGAGAGGAGTGTGTTATGTCTCAAACATTTAATATAGTAAAATGTTTCATATCTTTTCACTGATTATTTCATTTTTTATTTTTTTATTTTCTTACGTTGGCTACTTCATATATACTTTTGTGTGAAAAGCCATCGTTATTTTTTTTTGTTGAGTTTATTAGCACTCATGTGACAAAATAAATTCTATGCAAAATTATACACATGGGAGAATAAGATGAAAATTACCAAAATCAATGAATGAAATTTTGTGATGAAGACTGAAGGGTGAATGACCCTGAAATAGTTTAAGAAATACTGCAGATGTACATTTAGGGTCTGTCTTGCTTATGTTTTTAGGAATCGTCAACCAAAACTGTCACCATAGGTTTCTTCAGTTTTCAAGTTGGTCTGGCTAGCTATGTATGTATGTCACGTACACCTAGAGGGCTGAAAATTTAAACATTTACTCCTTATGTCTAGAAAATATTATTCCCTTCATGAATTGGTTTTTGTGGGGGGGTTTCAATTTACAATATAAGTTTATGCTAATTGGTCCCTTAGTTTGTGTCTGGCAGCGTTCACTCTTGGTTTTTGAAAATTCAGACTTTTTTTAATGATCACAGCCCAAGAGAAGTAACTTATTCATTGATCAACCCTTTTTCCAATTGATCACCCCAACATGGCATGCTGCCAAAAGACGGTTTCTATTGAGTAACTAACCAGACCTGTTTTGAGTTTCCTTTTTAAACAATCACTTGACATGTTTAGCTTCAAGGTAACTGTTTGACTAAAGTATTTGCTCATAACAAAGTTAGTTGTCCATTATATAACCGTTTAACAGCAAAACTACTATGCTTATATAACTGCAAAAATCAGATTACTTATACCAATAGCATTTTTCAGTGTAAACCATTTATAACCAATCGGTATTTGCAAATACATTATCATTAAAAATAACTATCACCATTTTTAAACTGCTAAAATCTAAGTTAAAATGTATTTGAATTTAGATTTTTTAAAATTGATGTTAAAGATTTTCAAATCATCTTTCTAACAAATGAAACATGATCGAAAAGAGATAAGCAATGAATTTGGAATAAAAGTTCAAATGTATTTAAGTTAATTGTAGTGTCATGAGAATAATTCACTAAGTGTTGTTTTTTTTAATTAATACATGCAAACTTTAATGTTACTTTTGAATATATTAAACTTTGTTGATAAAACTCTACATTTGAAATTGCTTCTATATTTATACATATTATTATTCTGTAAGTTTATACCTTAATACAGAAAAACATGGCTGCCAGATTTGGCCAGGAGGGGAGATAATCAGAGCTTTATCTGAGACTTACCAACAAAGGCATTGGAATAGATTAGAATTTGGAAATCGAGTGAGTCTGGCGGCAGTTCAATCAGCCTCTTGAAGTGGGCCCGCTATTCTAATGCCTGTGTTGGGTAAATCTGAGTTAAAGCTTGGATTATCTCCCCTTCTGGCCAATTCTGGCAACCTCGCTGGAATAGTTGCCATTTTTTTGACACTCGTGTAACTCTGTATCTAACTCTTCAATAATCTATGTGGAAAATGAAAGTGTTAACCATATCAGAAACAAGTGGATGGGTTTGAAGAAACTTTCTAGCTCTTAATAGTATCTCACTCTCCCCAAGTGCAGTCTCTTGTTGACTTATGTGTGAGTCCATCCAATTATTATAGCTCTATCTAATTCCAGGGTGGACCAGGTTACAACGCAGCATATTGGTGAACCCTACCGAAGTTGGCTGGCTACATTTTTCATAAAGTGGACAAAAATTTCCAATCTTGAAACAAAAAAAAAAGATTTTTTCTTTCCTTTTTTTAATGCCGTGCTTACTTTCTACAAAGTATAAGCCGGCTGCCCTGTGAGAGAGAAAAAAAATATTTAAAAAAAAAAAAAGAATTCCACTTTAGAGTTCATTCGGAAACCAAGAACTAAAGCCAGTAAAAAAAAAAACAAACAACCAATCACGATAGAATGCTTTTCTTTATTTCATTCTTTTTTAAATTTCAGCATTGTAAAGTGATTTTTCTAAAAATTAATTTTTAAACATTTTTTTAACTTTTCAAAAAAATAAGTTTTTGAAGAATTTTTTATTATTGTGATAATGTCTCAAAAATTCTGATTAAGATTAAGTTTTTAATTTACAAATTAAACAAAAAAAAAATCTTTTTCAAATTCAATTTTTTTTTTTTTATTGAAATGATATAAAATTTTCAGTTTTCTAATTAAAATATTTTTAGTTTTGTAAATACCTTCTAAGAGTTGTTCAGACTATTGAACTCATTCTATGCGATGCTTTGGTAGCCTGAAGGACTCTTGGGATGATAATGAGTCTTGTCAAAATTATAGATGGTAGATTTTTGTAACTACTTCCATTTTTAATTTTTTTTTCTCTTAAGGAGTATTTTTATTAGTTTTATTTTAATTAGAAATAATAATTTGAATTGTTTTGATAACTAATTTTTTTTTCTCTTAAAATGAATTCTGAATTAGAAAATGTGATTCCCTTATTGATATTTTAACTTTTCTTTCCTGTAAGTCATTTTCAGATAATCCCCCTAAAAAAATATTTAAATGATTGTGATATTTATCAACAGAAGTGTATCTAATTTTTATCTGTGTGAGTGTGTCAAGCCAAAACAGACGATTGAATGCTTCAAAAACCAAATGGTGGGAAGAAAAAGAAAAAAAAAACATTTGAGAGCCTTTACACTCAGACTCTTTTTATTTGTCTTATTTTTATGATTATGCATTAATTTTTACAATGATTTTTGGCTACACTCTACCAAGAACTCTCAATCTGCTAAAAGCAATTGGGACTGTTCAGCTGTTAAAAAATGTACTAGTTTCTTATACAGTACACTAACAATCACTTCCATACTTTTAAAAATAAATTTCAGTTTTTAGTCTCAAATTTGAAACATTTTTTCTCCAGTTTTTTTGTTTACTTGGAAAGAATAATGCTTATTTGATGAAGTGTATTTATTTGTTGATAAACTAAAACTATTTGCATAACCCAAGAAAAAAACACTATTTTTGTAGCAATATATATAAAATAGGTATGGTTTTAAAATTCATTATCAGATAGTTTAAAAGTATAAATATGAAAGTAATTTTTAAAACATACTTGTAGGTAATCTTTATTATTATTATTGGATGAAGTAATTAAATTTGACTAGTTTTTACCTTTATCTTAATTTTTAGTTGTTTCATTATGGCCCGAATTGAAAGTTGTATAAAAACAACTAAAGATAAAGTTAAAACTAGTCAAATTTAATAAAAAAAATAATACTTGTAGGTAAACAGTATTTATTGAAAATAGTATTTTATTGATTACCTACAAATGTTTTTGGAATTAACTTTTTATAATAAATTCATGTAAATTTCTCTAACTAATGCTACTACAGAATATTTGATCCATTTTAAACAATTTTGTATTCAAATAAAATAATGAACATTTTTGCTCTTGTTAAAATTTGTTTTTATAAGCATTTAATTCCATAAAAATATTTTCAAGTAAGAAATTCTTTCCAATAAAATTTGAATATCTATTAAAATAGTTAAAACAATTATCTAAATAATTTACTCTTTGTCTTTTTGATTGTTTTAAGGATCTGATAGCTTTCTATTTTTGCATTAAATTCAAATAATTCATAATTAACTATTTTGTTTATGATATAATTCCCTGATATCATTTTAATTAAACTGCATCAATAAAACTATAAGTTTATCTTTTATCTATTAAAAATATTTTTCAGAGATTTATACTTGATGTAAATTTGTTTTTCTTTAAAATATTTTACTTTGATTACATATTTTAGTAGGTTTAATTTTCTTTTTTTGGTACTCTGGTAATAGTGGGGTCCAGGGCATAATATGTATAAATGACTAAAAAGTATTCCCCTTGCATTATTGTATTAAAATAAACTATTAAATAACTTTGTATAAAAAAAATTATCTATAAAATTATTATTAAATTGTTTTGTATTAAAATAAATTGTTTTGTAGTAGTTTTATAATAACATTATTGTATTTCGTAAGGGATTTTTTTTCGTGTATGTCCGGACTCCCAAATTAAAAAAATAATCTTGCAAGGGGAATAACTTTAAGTCTCTTACGCATATTACGCCCTGGACCCCACTATTACCAGAGTACCCTTTTTTTTTCTTTCATATTTTTCAAAGAAAATAAACCAACTACTATTCACTATGAGTGTCTATGAATAACACTAGTCTTGATTACCAATTTAAAAAAATAAAACCTCTTGTACATAACCCAGTAAACTGTTGTATCCATCTACTAATTTGCTGAAGTCATTGTGGAATATAATTCTTGTGTATGCATAACCATTTAAATAGACAGAAACTGGATTCTGTATACAGTTATTCCCGGAAATAATTTTTTTGTTGAAAAGAAAAAGTGCATTGTGATGAACTATGAGTTTTGAGATCTGTGGAGAAATTTGTATTATAATTCTCCTTGGCAACCTGTTTATGGTACAAAATACGTACATTTTTTTTTATATATATATAGAACTGGTAAAGCAGGGATTTGGGTACACTTATTTATTATTAATACCAGCTTTTTTATCAATATACCTTTTTATTTAAAAAAAAATGATTCTCACAATTTTGTTTTTATTTCTGATATTATCAGAAAGGGGTGAAGAGCCACGGTAATGGCTTTTTCTTTCACTCTTATTCTTTTAAAATTTGTTTTTACAGAAGAATTGTGAGCAAAGAATCCACTTTATTCTTTAAAAACTTCTGTGATTCCCAAAAAGATGTTCATCAAAGATCCCAATTGTGGATTTTCATTCAACCCTTCCCCTCCTGTGAAGGTTTTTTGTGGTTCCCAGAAAAGAATTTTGTGTGAAGGAACTAAACTTGCACTATTCTTTTTGGTTTCTCACACAGGAGAGCTCTCTTTCTCTCCCTCTCATTCCCCCCCCCC
>VCCN01001016.1:210551-236763 GCA_006491835.1 Architeuthis dux | reverse complement strand
CATCTCTCTTTTTGTACTGTCATTCTGGTCATTTTATGGTCATTGACCACTCGATACGTTTTAGTTACTCTAAATCTTTTTTTTTTAACTCTCAGGACTGCATCACTTTAAGCACTGCACCGCAACTAAGAAATATTTAAAACTAAAGAATAATCCATTTTTAGTTTATTATATTAACATTTTTGTAGCCAGATCACCTTCCTGACACTTCTTTCATAATTGTAGGTTGAGGGTTCTTTTTAGCACAGACCCGTCTATCAGTCACTATTTTATTATATATAAAATCTGAGTGGTATTTATATCCTTACCTATGAAGCATGGTTTCTGACTAATACAATTATTTTTTAATATTATTATTAACTATTACTAATGTTTTATTTTTGGTTTCTTGTTGTCCATCTGAAGAATTTTGTTCTTATACTATTAACAGGCATGAATACCTTGGTCAAAATTTGCACCTGGGTATTAGTCTAGTTGTTATTTTTATTATTAGTTATTGACGTTACTCTTCTCTAAAATATATTGCTTATCAAAATTCCAGTCATAAGATATCAACCAGGGAATGGCTGCTGCCTTCTCAGGCAATTCTTAGATATACAGAAAATTTCAAATCAGTTTTATTTTTTTAACCAGTTAAATGTGAGAAGTCACATGATTGGAAAAACAAGTTAAGTTCGAATGAAGAACAAGAACTAGATAATATAAATTTTAATCCTCAAAAACTAAGTGGTTCTGTCATAAATACTTAATATATGCTCTAGAAAATGGTCTTGAGTTGTCTGAATTTCTTAGATGAAGCATTGTCATTAAGTTTTGACTAGTTTTTATTCCATCTTATTTTTGTTGCTTTTATCCCAACACTCAGGTTATGTTTACCTTTGTTTTGCAACCATTTAGTGACATGGATCAGGAATAAGATTCTGTTGAGATTTGAACTAGCGATCCTTTATCCTTGGGAGCCTGTCTTACTGTGATGGTACCTGACTGACTAGGCTACAAAAGCTAACCAGCAGGCATCATTCAAATATAACTATATAGCTAATCTTATCCATTCCACGTAATTAACTTTGATTCATAGACCGCTTGTAACCACAGTGGAACTCTTCAATGAATAGGATTAAAAAAAAATTGAACTCTTTTATGAATTGAATTAAATAAAAATAAAAAGAATTACCAAAAACTGCAAGGGAGGTAACTTTAATCAAAAGTAACTCTCCTTGAATTACTTTTTTTATTAGAATGAATTTAAGAGTTAACAGTTTCTATAAAAAGCAACAGGATAAGATTAAGGGCATTCTAATAAAAAAATTAATAATTGACGATTCATCTAGGAAATTCAGACATCTTAAGACTATTACATCTAATGCTACTAGTGTAAATAAACATGGCAGCGTAGTGGAGATCGAAGAAGAATATACCTATATGGTTAATTTGAACAATGCCTATTGGTTACGTTTTAGTTGTCTGATTGTTTTGTGCTATCACAGTGAGGCTCCCAAGGGTAGCGGATGTGATTTCAAATATCACCAAAAGCTTATTTATTTCCAATTCATACAACTTAATGGTTGTAGAATAAATGTAAAAATGACCTGGGAGTTGCAATAAAAAGCAACATAAATAAGATGGGGAAAAAACTAGTAAAAAAAAAATCAATAATAATGTTCAAAGAGTTTTTCGGAAAAAGATTGAACTCCTTGTTGTTTGCGTTGTTAACACAACATTTCGGCCAATCCATTGTTTGACCTTCTTCAGGTGTACTATCCAAATTTTATGGTGGTGAACAGAAATTTTCCTCTCAGATGGTAGCGATGCTTTCTGCTTACCACCGTCACATTCGGAAGGTACACCTGAAGAAGGCCGTAGAATGAATCGGCCGAAACAATGTGTTAACAGCACAAACAACAAGGAGTTCAATCACCGAAAAAAACTATAGACAGTATCATTAATGGTAATGTTTTAGAACATTTCTATAGTAAAATGTACCATGGATTAATTTTGTTGATCAGAATTGAATATGATTGTACACATTTTCATTTTGTCTATAGATTCATTCTTTTTCTATACATATATATATATATATAACATAAAATATATAATCAGAATGGTTTATACTTATTGTATCTATCTATATCTATATATACGTACGTACATATAATTTCTCACCAATATGCCTCACTATTACTTTTATTACTCTATACAACCTTGAAAAATAATAAACTTATAGATTGGAATACCTGTGAGACTGCCTCAAACAATCCGGATGGTCTGACATCTGGCTTTAAGATGCTCAGGCCACTTTGCTGATCAAATCCTTTCTCAGAATGCACACAATAAGCAATCCTTTAAAGAAATACAATGCAGAAATCTGAAGCCGAAACAGAAATTGACTTCTTGACTCCAAAGAACAAATGCCATTTCGTTATATTGGTAACTTTAATGTAAGACAGTTTTTCAAAGAGTTTTCAGATGATGGAACATCTTGGTGTTTATGCTGTTTGCACAACATTTCAGCCAATCCATTCTACGGCCTTTAGATATACTATCTGAATGTAATGGTAGTAAACAGAAATGTTATCTTAACAAGGAGTTCAATCATCTGAAAAACTTTAATGTTAATGACCCTTCCCAAAACTATAGACAGTATCTTTTGAATATCCTACAGAAGAAATTTTACTGAACACAGCAGTCACTGAATTGTAATATTTTAATGTATTTATTTTATCTTAACATTTATCTTAAATGCTTATTAAATTATGGCCTCTAAGGATTTTTTGTCTTATGGAAAATAGTAGATACATAAATAAGTAATGTGTATTTCTTCAATTTTATTACCAAACATTCCGGAATAGCTTCGAAAAAACAACATTACAACCCTTCCCAGTATTTCACAGAAAAATTTACTGGACTATGTTTTTAAAAAAAGCAATTTTTTTACTTTTTTCTTTCATTCTGAGTACCTTATATGCCGGCCTATAAGTCAACACCTGAAGCCTAAAAAAAATCACTGCAAAACTAGGGGTCAACTTTACGTCTAAAGTATAAAGTGTGAACCTTTACCATAGAGTGGTAAACAAATGGAGCAGCCTGCCGAACACTCGCTGCAAATTTCTTACCGTAACTCCCATGACCCACCACAAATATTTCCGATTTTATTTTGTATAAATTCTCTTATATCTTTCTAATTTTTAAACATCATGCATCCTGTGCCATTTTTAACATGGAGTCATGTAAGCCGTACTTGAATGTTGTATAAAAACAATTCAAAATTAAGATGACAGTAAAACTAGTCAAATTTAATAAAAATCGCTGTGAACTTCATACTGTATCTCCCATGGCCCACCACAAATATTTCCAACTGAAACTTTGGTAAAATATGAAAATATGCACACTACTGCTACCACTTCTTTAGTAATGCTTAGAGCAGTGGGTTTTTTGCTTCAATCATTGACTTATACAGTGAATATAGGCCAAAACCTGAAATAATTCCTCAAAATTTGGGGGTTGACTTTTACGCCCTTTCGACTTATAGGCCGGCATATACAGTTACTTATGGCAGGGTTGCCAAATTAGCCACCTTTTGGCTAGATCTGGCTGATTTCTTTTTCCCGATATAGCCGAAAATCTGTCAATTTTAAAGAAATAATTAGTAAGTTTAATAAAAGTAAATGTACTATTTTTATCAATAATTTGTTCTGGAGTCTCAGTGTATAGTTATTTGATAAGTGGGCTTTAAATTAGTATATATAACATTTTTAGCTATACAGTTAGCTGTAAATGGAAAAATGTAGCTGATTTTAGCCATTTTTAAGTGGGCTTTAAATGCGTATATATAACATTTTTAGCTGTACAGTTAGCTGGAAATGGAAACATTTAGACATTTTTTAAAGAGTTTTAACTGTAAATAACAAAGCATACTTTTAAAAAAAAAATTTTTTTAATTTTAAAATTTAAATCTTACTGATTAACTGTTGCATTCTTTATAGTAATCTTCTTGGATAGTGTAATGGTTAGCAAGTCTGCCTCACATGCAGAAGGTCGAGCGTTCAATTCCCAGCATGAGTGAAGAGTGTACAAATCTCTTCATTAGGACAAATTTTCTTGTGCACTCAGCAGCTAATTGAGTAAACTCTAAGCTGTGTAATTAGGGTGGGAGTATCCCTTCGATGGACTTGCATTCTGCCAAGGGGGTGGTCATAACAATATTGTAAGAATAAACTCATTTTCTCAACCTGACTTGAAACTTGCAAGGATCACTAAGCTGACGCAGGCAATGGTAACCGGGACTTCGTCACCGGCCGTATATACTCCAATGGGAGTCATCTCTTATGAGACGCTTTACCCTAATCTTCTCGGACATTTTAATCCATAGCAGCTTGCATTATTAAACTGTGAACATGTTGTAAAGAATGAATCCTAACATGGAATATTCCAAGGGTAACTACATATAGTGTCCTCTACATGGCCACTTAATGTTTGGATAATGAGAATTATGTTGACTGTTGAAATAACTGAACAGTAGGTTTAAAATACTGAGATCCTCTTTAAGTTTTATACCCATCCATTTTATCATAATCAGCATGAGGCTGCTATTGCTCTTGTCAGTTTCTATAAAGTTCTTCTAATTTCTCATGTTAATGTTTTATAATTTAAAAGTTTTTTTACTTCAAAGTATGACTGCAGAGAATGCAGCTTTGATTAATAATGTGGATCAAATATTTTTATATAGTTTTAATATTAAATTTTATCAAGTGTGATGATTGGTGGTAATAGAATCTATTGAAATGTGAATTTGTATCTCGAATAAAAAAAAAAATGGAAAATTGTTTTATAAAATTTCAACATTTTCCTCTTAGCTTTCTGATAGAAAATCAGTTTTACAACTTACAGTTTTCACTTTACAAATTTGAATTTTGTTTTTTCCTAAAGAATCAGTGTTTAGGCAATTTAACCATCAGAATCTTTTTTTTTTTTTTATACCGTCAACCAGGGTTGCCAGATTTGGCCAGAAGGGGAGATAATCCAAACTTTATCTCCAACACAGGCATTGGAATAGAGTTGAATTTGGGAATCGAGTGAATCTGGAGGAAGAGGTTTAATATGAGCCTCTTGAGGCTATCTCAGAGACTTGCCCAATAGAGACTTTGGAATAGCCTCAAGACGCTGGTATTGAACCTCTGCCTCCAGACTAGCTCGATTCCCAAATTCGCTGCTATTCCAATGCCTGTGTTGAGTAAGTCTCTTAGATAAAGCTCAGATTATTCTGTCAATTTTGTCAACTGCTAGCTCTTTAAAAGTTTCTGGCCTTGTGCCATTTTCTGTGCAACACTTTGATCTTTGGATGACCATCAAATTTAGTTGAGCCTTTCTCACAGGAGTGTGCTGGTTTTGTACAGGTGTATTGTCTCCGGAAGGATTATAACACACACTTCTATATCTATATATATACTTTAAATTTTTGTCTTTTAAAGAATTAAAAGGAAAAAAATCTAAAAAAATGCACCTCCACCTGCATCACAACTTTCTTCCCCAATTCAGAAATATCTCAGGATATCATGCATGGACTGCCCGAGTATATGAACAGGTTAAATTGTTCATTGCCTGTGTAGTCAACATTACATTCTATGCTCTTTTAAACTTTTGCTTATCTATAGCTTCGCTTACAAATTTAATTTTAATTTAGTTTTTGGCAAAGTAGGACGACTTAACCGTCAAAAATGGATTGCATCGTAAGGACTAATTTGACCGATCATTGTTAAAGAAGCTAATATTTTTTTTACTTTCGTACTAAGTTGGCACGGCAATGACTGTTTGAGTTTTAGTAAAAAACGATTATTTTATTTTTTTTTATTAAATCAAGTGTTGTAAACCATTTTTATTAATTTTTGACTACTATTTACATTCATCCTAATTTTTAGTTTGATTGCAGTGTTATTGTTTACACATTGTGATTTAAAAAACAAACTAGTACTAAAAATTAAGATGAGGGTAAATAGCAGTCAATAATTAATAAAAATGGTTTACAATACTTTATTTAACAAAAAAAATAAAATATTTATTTTTTACTAAAGCTCAGTCATTGTCGTGCCAGCTTAGTATGAAAGTAAAAAATGTTAGCTTCTTTAGCAGTGATCGTTCAATTCAGTCCCTATGATGCAATCCATTTTTGACGGTTAAGTCGTCCTACTTTGCCTAATTTTTTTCTCTCTGAAATATGCTTGAATGTCTTCTGCTTTTATTCAGTGTTCTTTATAAATTGCTTCTTGGGAGATCGGTTTATTGTGTCCATTGCTTTCTCTCTAATATCAGTCTTCAAAGATGTTTTGTTTGGTCATTTCTCTAGTTTATGTACATAAAATAGTTCTAGAAGAAAATTGTTTTCTTTCAATTTTAGGTGCTTTCAATCCATTAGGTCCTTGAACCATCTGCAAATTTGCTAGTTTTTAGAAAATAACATTTTCTTTGAAGGTTTTAGGAGGGGTTTTCTATTTACAATGTAACTATAATGCTAAACCTTTGGTCCGATTTTATTTTGTGTAAATTCTCTTAGATCTTTCTAATTTTTAAACATGCGTATTACGCCATTTTTAACAACCTGGAATTAACTTATCTTTTATAATAAATTCCTTTTTTGAAAGGTTTTAGAGGGTTTCTATTTACAATGTAACTAAAGGCTAAACTAGGCACTTAACTTCCACCATTTTTATGGAAGTATGGACGGAAGTACGGCTTACATGAATTTTCTTTCCTTTTGTCCGGTTTTATTTTGTATAAATTCTCTTATATCTTTCTAATTTATAAACATCATGCGTCTTGCACCATTTTTAACATAGCTCATGTAAACCGTACTTCTGTAGAAATGGTGGAAAATAAGTGTCCAGTTTAGCATTATAAATACATTGTAAATAGAACATCCATGCTAAAATCTTAAAAATCTTTTCTAAAAAGTAACAAATTTCCGGATCGTTCCAAGGTCTAATGGATTGTAAGCATCTATAATTGAAAGAAAAAAAATCTTTTTCCTAGAACTATTTTATGTAAGTGATCTAGAAAATAACTTTTTTTAAAAAAAATCTCATAGGGCAATGTTTTCAGAAAGTGCTGAACTTTGTAATATGTGTGTGTGTATGTGTGTGTGTTATTTCTTTATCTCCTTGGTCAGTTTATTTTGAGGTTCCATCTGTATTTCTCACAGTCAACGTCTGGCAACACTTTTGGCATTCAAGTATTCAATTAATACTCAGTGTCCATAAAGTCTCTATCTATTTTATTATAATGTTTAAATAACAATAGATTGGAACTTTATGGACACCCTGACTTTAACACTTTTCACTGGAAGAAAATCTGGTTTCTTGAACATGTTAGCATTCATTATAGATTCACCACTTTGCAATATGTTTTTCTTCCTGAATTAAAAAGTCTATTTTCATTAACAAGAGTTTGAAATTGAAGTTGATGTTTTCATTTTGTTTGTGGTAATTTTCATCGAGAATGAATCAGTTTTCAAGAGCAATGTATTAATAAATCATCTTTCACAAACAAGACATCAGTTTTCAAAATGAAAATCCTGGGTTTGATTGACAAGATTCTAATGAACTCAAGACTGTCTTTTTGTAGATGTTATAAGTAAAATCAGATAAGCATTTAAAAATAAAAGTGGTTTTGTCTAGTTTACATATCCTGCTTTCCATTATCTTTCTATAGATTCCAACTCTTGTTCGGACAATCGAATCACTTCTTCCATCTTTGATGTTGTCAACAAAACATTTCAGCCAATCGGTTCTTCAGCGCTCATCGGGTATAATTGATTGGCGAAAACGTTGTGTTGACAATGTCAACGATGTGAATGATCGTTTCAATTCTCCCAACAATGTTAACTTTTAGATTCATTAATCACTTGTAATTGATAGTCGAACTCTTCAATGAATAGCATAAAAATATTGGAACTCTTCTGTAAATTGAATAAAATAGTTTTTTAAATTCATTAAGTAGTCAAATGGAGTTATTTCCATTGAAATGTACATTCTATTTTCTTTGTATGAATTGAAGAGTTAAGGACTCTTCTCAAAGTTATAGACAATCTTTCTATAGATATCCTGCTATCTGCGCTGCTTTTAATTCAGGGTTCAAGATACTATCCTATGTATTAAAAACTGATTTTTATTAAATAATAATAATGATCAACACTCCAAGATTATTTAGCAACCGTCCCACTGTGATCAAATGTGTTATTCAGTTTCACAAAATGAGAGGTTTCTGGCTAAACATTCAGCGCCAAAGTCTCACATTGATATACAGAGTGTCCGTAAAGTCTCTGTGTATTTTATTAAACTGTTTAAACAAAAATAGCTTGGGACTTTATGGACACCCTGCATTAAAAACTTTATCTGCTGCTGTTGTGTCCACATGCGCTTGCTGGCTTTATTCCACATTAAACTAACACATAGACAAATGTCTTGTTTAGTGAAAAATGACTTTCAAAGCAGGGTTGTCATATTGGGCTACAAGGGGAGATAATCTGAGCTTTATCTCTGTGACTTACCCAACACAGGCATTGGAATAGCATCAAATTTGGAAATTGAGTTAGTCTGGAGGCAGAGGTTGGAGGCTTCAAGGGGCCGGTATTGAACCTCTGCCTATAGACTCGCTTGATTTCTAAATTTGACACTATTCCAATGCCTGTGTTGGGTAAGTTGATCTATAGCACCTGAAATCTGATTCACTTTTCAGTTTTCTTTTAATAAAACCTTTTCATTCTAAAGGACAAGGACAGTTACATATAATTCTATCAAAGCTCTATCATGACTGATGTACAGTGGCCTGTGGGCAGGGCTTTTATCTCATGCCTTCTGCAGTCAAGTACATTTGAGTACTTGTAAAATCGTTCTGGTAATGCATTTCTGTTGTCGGCTCCATTGATAATTGGCCATTTTGTTGTTGTTTTTGTTTCTAGTGTCTCTCTCTCTCTCTCTCTCTCAGATCCTGATCATTGTTGTTTATATTCGTCATTCTCTTTCAGCAAGGATTGTTCTTCGTATTCTCATTCTAATATGTCATCTTTCTCATATTTTGGTGTCTTTGAAATTTGGTTGTCTTCATTCATGCCTTTCAAACAAATTTTCTTCTTCGGCAATCTTTTGTTTTAAGTAAGTGCGAATTTTAACCATTGACAAAATTGACTACGGAAGCACAAAATGGTCAAGATTTGATTGCAAAAGTTTTCAAACAGAAATAAAGTTGTATGGCGAAAGTTTTCACAGAGAAATTAAATTGATGCAATGTGTTGAAAGTTTCCACGGAAAACATCTTTTTAAAACAAATATTATTTAATATATTCTACATTAATATTTAAGTATGTATTTTGACAGAATTGTGCTACCAATAGTTAAATGAGTTTGTTTTTCGTCAAGTTTTTTGATAATAGATATTAAATATTAATACATTAATAAATAAATAATATGAATAAAAAGAGTAAATAAATAATATTAAACAATACATGTTGAATTAAATAAATAATTAGTTTCAATGTTTGATTAGTTGCAATCAACTCTGATTCCTATATGCATTGTTTTTTTGTCCAATTTGTCCATCCATAGTCGATTTTGTCAATGGTTAAAATTCACACTCACCTAAAACGAAAGATTTCCTCTTCTTCTCTTTTTTTCATCATTCATTTCTTTTTCTCATCTTCATAAAACAAATACCAACATCCAGCAGCAGTGAGACTTTTTAAATATTTTATTTTAATTTTTTTTATTTGGTTTAACATTTTGTAAATACATTTAAAGACTATCAGTAAAATTAATCATTTTTGAAATTTTCAGGAAAGAAAAATGTTGAAGCGATAGAAAATAAATATTTAAAAAAAAATAATCACAACTTAGAAAAAATGCAGAGAATATATAGATACATGGGTGTCCTCTGCCTCTTTTCCTGTTGGTGGGGGACAAAAAGATATATCCGGATGTTGGTTTTCAGGTAAGGGACTATGGAGTGTCTAGTCTTGTGACTTATCCTAAGCTGTTCATAATGACCTCTGGAACGTTATAGGTTCCAACTTTCAAATCCCCTGGCCCTTGGTGGGGATGCCCATGTATAAATGTCCAAATCTTTTTACTAAATAATTTTCCCCTCTTTTTGGGGGGTTATAATTCAGTAATTCTCGCACATCAATATTCTCACTTTGCTTTGTTCCGAATCCAGTCATCATTTGGGATCTTGTCTTGCATGCTTGCGTTTTATGGATCTCAAATGGAGTTTTAGATTCCATCTCAAAACAGGTAACATTTGCAGCAAAGATGAGGATTTTGTTTTGAAAGAATTGTTGAAACATAATGAAACTGTATCTCATAACTTCAATTCCTCTATTATTAAAAATTTTGGAAAATGTATTTTGGATACTATGGTGTGGTCCAGACATAATATGCGTAAAAGACTAAAAAAAAAAGAAGAAATCATCAGAAGTTCTCAAAAAAACAATCACCTAATTCCAAATCATTTTTAGGTAGAAGATAAAATATTATTAAAATAATGATAAAATATAAAATATTATTAAAAATTAATGATAAAAGATAATAGGGGAATAACTTTTAGTCTTAACATATGTCTGGACCCCTGTATTACCAAAGTACCGTATTTTAGATCCTGCAGCAGAAGCCATTTTCTGTGGCAAATTAAAAGGTTTTTTAAAAAATACCTTCTGTCATAAGTATCTTTTGCCTAAATATATTAGTTATGCCTATGTTATAATTCTGCTAGTCTTTACTTGCATATGCATTGAGGTAACACCTTTTTATTGCAATTGGTATTTGCTTGGGGACTTTGCTTTAAAAAAAAAAAGTATAAATTTTAGTGTTCAAATTACCAAGGGAGGTAATCTTCCAGTTTCTTCTAATTTATATTACCTCCCTTGACAGTAGAAATTTAAATCGGGGATTTGAGACGATAGAAGTCATGTATACCAAAATAAAATTGCAAAATCAAAGGTAAGTAAACTTTAAAACAATGATCATTAAAAGAGGTAGAACAAATTAAAAGAAATGACTTCTGCCCATTAATGAAAATGTTGGAATTGATGAGCTAGATAAGTGAAAATAGAAGGGTCTTGGAAAAAGGTGGGAGTAATGGAGCATGAATTTGGTAGGATATGGCTTTTCACTTAGGATTGATTAAATACCGAATGATTTTTAAAAAGGAGAAAGACTTGTTTTTGAACTCAAACTGCTGCTGGGTGTGGTAGGAGCCGACCCCACATTTGAAAAACTTGTCCCTTATGTTTCAGTATACGACGATGCAAACAGAAAAACAATTGGATCCCCTTCCTGTCGTCCAAGAGGTTGATACTCTGCCACCACCGCCACCACCTCTCCCTCCTATACCGCCGCCGCTACCACCTATCAATTTTTAAAAACAAATTTTTTTTATTGATTTTAAAAATAAAAAACAAACATTTTCTTTGCTCACGACATTAAAATCTGTCATAAGGGTTTTTTGTCTCTGATCCAATTTACTTTTTGTTAACGTACGGGAGATTTTTTTTTTTCAAATGTATCCCCCTACCATTTCAGTGGCACTCTCAAACACTTAATTTTTTTGTTTTATTTTTTTATATATTTGAAAAGAGAATAAATATTGCATAGGTATTTCCATTTGTGAACTGAATTTACAAATTGTTTTCCCAAATGATAGGATATTTTATTGTATGTTTTCGGATCTGATAAATTTTTTTTCCCCTAAAATAAACAACTTTACAAATTTTTGTTTGGACGATCTAATTTCTTGTTCCCATCTTCGTTGTTGACAAAAACGCTTTGGCTGATTCATTCTACAGCCCTCCGCAGATGTAAAATGTAATATCAGTAAGGAAAGAGTCTCTCTTATTGGTCTCTTTCTCTGGTGATGCAAACTGGTATCACCGGAGAAAGACACTGATAGGAGAGACTCTTTTTCCTTACGGATATTACTTTTTACACCTGAAGTGGGCCATAGAATGAATCAGCCAAAACGTCCACAACAAAGATGGGAAGAAGGGATTAGATTGTCTGAACAAAAATTGATACGTTAATGACTCTTCTAAAAGTTATAGACAATCTAAACAACTTTGTTTTATCTGTTTTTCTTATATAATCAAGAGAAGAAACATGAAAACATAACTTATTTATTTTTTCCAAAATAAATGAATAAGCTGATTTTCTTTCTTGGATATCTATAAGATCTTGTAGACACACACTTGAACACCAATGTACATACATTCTAGCATTAATATATGTATACAAACTACATACATTTGCAAATTGTTATGCACACATTTTATACACACGTGTAGTCATGATTTATATGTTAAGTCCAAATAGCTTTTAATGAAATATTGCTTTAAAAAAATTATATGGAGCATTTTATTTTATTTTTCTTTAACTTATTTATTTATTGAAATTATTGCAGTATTCATAAATATACATATGCACTTATATGGATGGGTGTATATGTGTTTTATTTTATACATTTGTCTGCTTCTGTTTGTGTAATCTTGAATTAAAATTTCTCATTTTTGTTTTCGATGGTGAAAAATAGAAAGTACTACTGCCCTCTACCTAGGGTTGCCAGAAGGGCAGATAATCCAATCTTTATCTCAGAGACTTACCCAAAATAGGCATTGGAATAGTGTAGAATTTGGAATTCAAGCGAGTCTGGAGGCAGAGGTTCAAAACCAGTGTCTTGAGGCAGGCCACCTGGCTCTAGACTCACAATGCCTGTGTTGAGTAAGTCTCCGAGATAAAGCTTGGATTATCTCCCCTTCTGGCCAAATCTGACAACCCTGCAGAGTGATATGTCACTTTTGAATATATAAAAAAGCTTCACAAATACATCTACACTGTCACACACCCAAGAAAAGAAAAAAACAACAAAACATGTAAGTCTAAACTGTACACATTACTCCTCTATGCTGCCCAAGAAAGAAAAACAAAATTCTTTAACTCTTATTGAATGATTTAATTTTGAAAGAGCCAATTTGAACCTAGTAGATGAAAAAAAGAATTGGAAATGTATACCAATCCAGACACCCATATGTATTCCATGTTCATTTTTTTCTTCTATGAAGATCAAACGATTAACTGCGAATGACTGATTAATCCCTAACTGCGAATGATTGAAATTTCATTGCAGTAATAACTTACCTTTCGCCACCTGCCGCTGTAAATCGGTTAAGCAATCCTGGAAGTTTGAATGTGAAACCCTTAAAATGGTACATTTAAAAACGTGACCCAATTTCTCACCTCTCAAATTTGTAATGAAATAATCTTTAATATATAAATTGAGGAAAAACAACTTTAATCAAGATCACTAAATTCTTTTGCTATTTAAAAAAAATATTAACACTGGTCTGCCTTTGAAATTTTATGTCTGCTCTCAGAAATTTTTCAGCTGAATATATATAATTAGGCCCTGCTGAAATAAAAAAAAAATGACAAGTTTTGCTCAATCAGGTCAGGTTTTTTTTTACCTAATTCCTATTTTAGTAAAGATTTGTTTTATGGTTAAGTTTTTAAGGGGTAAAGAAATGAAGAAATGAAGAAACTATAAAACGTTTTAATGTTGAGTAAAACATGGCCTGCATTTGAAATTTCTTTTGTCTGCTGTCAGAAGTTTTTCAGCTGAATATATATAATTAGGCCATGCTGAATTAAAAAAAATGATAAGTTTTGCTCAATCAGGTCAGGGTTTTTTTTACCTAACTCCTATTTTAGTAAAAAATTGTTTTATGCTTAAGTTTTTAAAAGGTAAACAAGTGAAGAAACTATAAAACGTTTTAATGTTGTGTACAACATAATAAACATTGAAAATCAACAGAATTGTACATTAGTTTGGAAGAAAAGGTCTTTTCAATGATTTTTCAGTCATTTTTTTTATCAGGCAAGCCATGTTTTAAATAAAACGATAGCTGAAAAACCTGACCTGATCATAAAAACCGATTGCAGATTTGAATTTAGCATGTTAAGACTAATCAGTTTAAAACATCCTAACAGCAAAAATGATGCAGACCAGTGTAATAAATGAAACAAAAAGTTAATCCATACAGAAGTATGATTATGGAAATAACTCTCAGGTTGACATTACAGGGAATTATTTATAGGTATCTATTGATGTGGGACCAGCAAGTCTGTAGCCTGTTTCAGTGATGTAGCCAGTTCATGTTAAAAAGCAGAGAACCCAACCAAGAGTTACTGTATGAATGCATGACTACTAATTTTGTTTATTATTTCATAGTTTTTTAGTACGAGTAAAATAAATCCCTACATACATGTTTCTTATTTAACTAAAATTGAAGAAATCTGTGTTTGTGTATGCACTGCGATTACTCGACAACTGGCCATTGTACAAAGTTGACATTTGCCAGATATATTAGTCAGTACACAAGACAGTGCAGTGTCGAGTTTGAAGTTTTTTGGATCAGCAGTTCTCGAGAAATCTATCTAAAAATTACAGATTATAGATCTTTTCTCTAAAATCATAGATCTAAATTTAGATATGAAATATCTAAATCAGCAATACATCTAGATTTAGATATAAAATATCTAAATTGGAAACATTGAAGAGAAGTAGCCGAAATACTTCGAGCCGTAATTTCGTACAATGGATGAAAAATTATTTTACATGACTATTATGGTAGTACAGCCCCTACCAGACATGCACCTTTGGAATGGGCACTTCCCTAGTATTTAAAATAATGATTTATTGACACTCATATCGGCTGTTGGTTTGTAATATTTCAAAATATATTTAAACAAAACATTACTTTTCGACATGCTGTAATTGAGGATTTTTTTCTTTCTATCCCATTCGTGCCGTAGGCCTGTACAAATTCTGTGCTTGTCGAAGTCTTTGTAATGTGTCCAAAGCTAAACTTGTAGACGATTTAACTCTTAAATTCATAAGCAGCTTGAAACCGCTCGTAATTGACAGCGGAGCTCTTTGGTGGAGAAAACAAGTTTTGTTGAATTTTATGTCAGATGGAATAAAAAAAAAAATCTTTTTCAAAAATCTCTTCAATATCAAAAGCTGGAAGGGAGGTAACTTTGACCAGTAGTTATTCCCCTTGATATTAGCATTTAAATTTTCTTGTATGGATTTAAGAGTTAACATGCATTTCCCAAGTCTGATCTGATGACAAAAAGTGTTCTGGGCTTTCCTTATCAGTTCTTGTGAAATACCTTTTTCAAAAGATCCGACATACTGAACTTTTTCACTGGAACTAAATACAGCGTACAAAATTGAAGCCATTTTTGTAATCAAGGTGGAGCTCTGAGCTGTTAATGCAATGTTGTTTTATTTATATATGAATTTAAAAGTCTAATAAAATTAAAACTAGTTTGTGCTTCATGTTTGGTGTGATACAATATAACTAGAATAAATTTCTGTGTATGTTGCCAGGGATTGCGATCATATTTTGTTTCAGTTGCAAAAGGGGACTTGTCTTTGAATTTTAATTAGGACCAAAACCTAAATATAAATTCAGTTATTGTTCAATCTTGCATCCTTTTAAATGAACTTCAATTGAGATGATTAACAATGAGGCTGGTAATAAGAAAAATAAATAGGATTGCTGTTTTTTTATGGAGCAGTGTTATAATTTTTTTAAAGTTGTTTTTAGCATTATAAAATTTCAGTTAGTCACTTGCTCAAATTTCCCAAATTAAAGATGGCTGAAAAAACTGGCCAATTGAACCATTAGGATGCTAAGAACTAAGAAAAAAAACTAGTCTGAAAAAAGAACCCTCAAGTTATGATTACACTATATTAAGAAAGAAAAAAGAATGCAGGGATTTGTTGGTTTTTCTTCCATCAATCAACCACATCCAAACTTGAACAGTTACAAATTTAATTTGGGTTACCAGATTTGGCCAGAAAGGGAGATAATCCAATCTTTATCTCAGACTTACTCAAAACAGGTAGAGGTTTAATACCAGCCTCCATCACTCGATATCCAAAGATTTTTGGCCAAATCTGGCAACCCTGCTCCGATTCCATGCCATCTCGTGTGTCTGTGTGTGTATGCTGGTTTTTTACTTGCTTTTTTCCTTTGACGACTTTCCCAAACACCTTTTACCTGTTCTGGTCTTATTTTATGACACTTTATTCACAGAATGCAGGCAGGTGGAAAAAAAACAAATTCTTTAAAAAAACATGTTTTATACGTATACCTTAAGACTGGAGAAATTTGATTAACTTTATTGTTTTTCTAAGATTCTTTCTCCTCTTCTCTCTCTTCACTTTTTAAAATTTTTTTGTTGGAGTAATTTTTAAAATTTTCTGTTAAAATCTTTTTTTAAATCTTGAATTTAATAAAAATCTATTATGTATAATAGTAAAGAATTTTGTATTGTTTTGCTTTAAAAAAATATTTTCTAGATTTTTTAAAAAAATTGATTGTTAAAAAAAGGCTTGGTTTGAAAATTCTAAATTTTTCATACACTTGGAGACATATTTCCTTTTTTTATTTTAGGCTCAACAAAAAAAAAAATTATTTTATTTTATAGGTTAAAAAAAATTGATTTTGTTGACAATATAGAAAGTTTTCAGTTAATTCTCATCTTTATAAACCTCTTTAGCATCCTAAGATGGCTTCTGTGCAGACTTTTTAAACCTCAAAAATTCTACTGACTTCAGAGTCGGTATATCTTCCAAGTGATCCATTTTTCATTTCTCATCACAAAAAATCCGCTCAACATTCTCACCAGTTTTGCATTTGTATATAAATGTGAATTTTTTTTTTTTTAACTTTACCCCATATCCTGACAATTTATTTTTAAGACTTTCAACATGGTCTTTTCTATATTTTAGAAACTAATATAAAAATTCCATGTAGGTGAATTTTCCCAAAAAGAGTAAGAATATTAAAAAGACTTAATGAAGGCATCTTTTGAAAAAAGTATTTGTAGTAGGAATCTATGTATGGAGCTCAAAGATTTAGAACATTGTAAACGTTTTTATTTATGTGCATTTAATATTGAAGAAATATTTTTCTATTTTTTAAAGTTGAATTAAATTTTGTAAATATCTTAGATTAAATTTGTAACATTTAATATTTTTTCTTAGATCCTTAAAGCTTTTTTGTTTTTATGGATCTTAGGAAAAATATTTTTCCTGTTTTATCATATGAGAGGGTGAAATGAAGCTGGTTATATTATCTAGTTTTTCTGTGCAGAAAATTAAAAAAAACCTTAGATTCTTTCTCAGATTTTTATTTGTTGTTCTTGCTCTATGAAAATTCATCTATATGTTTTTTTTTCTTTCTTTTTTTATGATTATGAAAAGACTGTTAAAGTTGTTATAAGATTTTTAAAAAATCTGTTTTCAAAATATGAGGCCAAGTTTTAAAAAATCTCTTGAAAAAACTGTAAAAAAATGATAAAAATATTATAAATATCTTGTATTGGACCAAATTCTCTTTTAATGTGTACAATTCATGGAACATTGCATGTCCACAACTAACTTTAAATCTTTTAAAAAAAAACCAAAAAACAATTCTGTTCCCACTGAATTTCTGTTGGTCTATCCACCATGATTGTTTCCCCTCTAAAAAGACATATATTTCTTCACTACATATTTAAAACTCATAAACAATGTAATAGATTTGCTTAGAAAGTGGTAAAAAATATCTTTAAGATGGGAACAATATTCATTCAAAACTTTCCAGAAAATATACACACACATAAATATATATTTAAGAAAGAAACATTCTAGAAACCAATGTTAACCTTTGCTGCCAATTGTTCCATACTTGGTGGTAGCCATTATGTTAAATGTATATTCTATTTCTCTCCATTTATATACAGTTAAATATATTTCAGAGCTAACATGTTTTTATCTCGTCTCTGCGTTTTTTTGTTTCTGTACATAGACTGATAAATTTTTTAATGTATTCTGTTATTGGCCTTGTACCCAAATGGAAGGTAATTTTTTTTTAAAATTGAAAACCAGTCACTGTAGCAGATGTTAAATAAAGTGTATTTTTGGAAACAAGGAATCGAGATCCAGGAAGTTTCTTCAAACTGCTCTGTTTATCTCAGTTTGAAAACCAGTGTTTCTATGGTTCATCTTTAATCTTCCTTGAAACAAAAAATTATAATATACAGGGTGTCCCATATATAAGTCCCTTTTTGTACCAGTTTCCTAGTTGTAAGGGAAGTAACTTTGTATTCAACTTGATTTTTATTGCAAAATAATTGTTTATCAAATGGAGCAGAATTCATGTGAACAAGTCCAAGGGAAATAACTCTGAGACAGTTTATACATTATTGCCCAACTGGAAAAAGAGACTTAGATATGGGACACCCTGTATATATATGTAAACTGACTTCTTGTTATGCAAATATTAATCAAAATGTTCCCATTATCTAATCTGTATTAACACAAAATATCTAAGCAGTTATTTCTCACTTTGTGGCATTACACATATTCACCTGTGGTAGCAAATCCAAGAATCTGAGATATCAGCAACTGTTAATTTTTTTTGATTGAGCAAGGAAAGACAACCACATTCCCCCTTTTGATTTTCTCTTATAGTTTGAACTTTATTGTGAACAGTTTTCTACTTTAGATAATTGATTTTTTTTTTCTAATATCACATCTTCTTATAGCAATTATCTGCTGGCTAATATGGGTTTAAATGTTTGATCTGATCTCTTTAAGGTTTGCACACAACATTATCGAACACTTTTCTTTTTGCTTCAAATGTTTCCCTTTCTATTATCTTTAGAAGCCTGCTTGGATAGTGTAATGGTTAGCACATCTGCCTCACACGCAGAAGGTATCTGAGCGAAGAGTGTGGAAAAGTCTTCATTAGGACACATTTCCCTGTGCACTCAGCAGCTAATTGAGTATACTGTGTGACTAAGGTGGAGGTATCCCTTCAGTGGACTTGGGGTGTTCATAAAACTTGTAGGAATAAATTCCTGGTTTTGACCAGACTTAAAACTTGCAAGGATCACTAAACTGACGCCTGCAACAGAAACCGGGACCTCGTCACCGGCCATTTATACTGCATTGTCTCTTAAGAGATGGACACTTTACCTTTTATAATCTTTAGACTCTAAATCCAAAGACACATTTTCACTATGTTGTAATTTCAGGGCTTGTTTTTTAAACCGAGGAAGATTTAAAAGGAGCTGTTTAAAACTTTGTGTTTGATAAATATAATAAGGATTAGTGGAAAAGTCTGAAGGAAGATCCTGGTTTTCCTAAAACATCTTGGGACATGAAAAGAATTTGGTGATTCTATTAGTGCAGAGGTCCTTCCTTTCAACAAGATTCCATCAGCAGATAGTTTAAGGGGGGCAGCTATTACAATTTTAGGAGTTTTCTTCGAATTTAGCTACAAGACCTATCTGAGGACAAGATACCAAACTTGTATTCAATTCTTTAACAGAAAACTACAGAAAAAAACACTTCCGGTTTTCTGGTTTAGTAAAATTGATAAAAGATCAAAGCAAATTCTGAGAGCTGTGGCATAGCTAGAGGGGGAGCAGGGGAGCGGTTGCTCCCCCTGAGCTAATTCTTGAGAAGTGGCGCCTTTACAACAGATTTCTTTTAACTCTTTAGTTTCTTTGTGTGAAAAGTCGAATTTCATTTCTTTTTAATGTGCTTGATTTTAAAATATAAATAACAATTATGTACTTCCTTTAAAACAGTATCTCCTTTGAGTCTGGATTTTAAATGCAAAATAAAAAAATATAAAATTAATCTATAATTATTTGGTATGTGTCTTGGCTCGACATTGCTTAACCGGTGTTTCTACGAAATCCAGTGTATCCAACGTGATTTGATCGTAACCCCTTAGCCCCATGGAGAGGTTCTTAAATTCCTCTCCTTGTGCTTAGCTGAGAGGCATTGAGTACCATTTTTAAACTCTTTGGTTATGACATGGCGGTGGATTGAACCATGGCCTACCGAACCGGAGTCAAGCACTCTCCCACTGAGCCACAGTGATCGGTCTTAGTACAAATTCACTAAAATCATTTCACATTCGAGGATGTCTTTCCCTGAGCAAACAGCCATTTACTTTTTAAATCCATGATACCTCTGGCATAAATATCTGCTGCAATTACATTTGTGAATTTGATTCTAGAGAGTTGAATACCAAAATGTGTAAGTTTGAATTAAGAATTATTAAAATTGATTTCTGATTTGGGTAAAATGCTTTTACTCTTCAGTTGCCTGTAAAATCTTACATCTTCATGGTACAAAAGCTGTTTGTTTGGATTCTAGCTCAAGTGGTTTGGTTAAGCAAACAAGTAAATATCTGAACCAACCGTCATGTAAAATTCTGAAAAGTCTTGCCAGCGGTCATAAAAACTTGACCAGACTTGAGTCTTACAAGAATCATTAAGCTGATACTTGCAACAGAAACCGGGACTTTGTCACCAGCCTCCAGCCTCCATACTCCATTGGCAGTTATCTCTTAAGAGATGGGACACTTGTAGAAATACATTCTATAAAATTCTGGTTATTTCCCTTGAAAATTGACATTCTAATCTTTGTATGAATTTAAGAGTTAAATAAATCAAGACTACTCCTAAAACTAGTGTATGTAAAAACAATAACAAAATGTGGTACTGAGCGATCTGGGAAAGATAAAGGATGGGTTTAAGGGTTAGATTTGATCTTCTGCCAGCTGTAAGAGCTCTATTAGCTCAGTTGGTAGAGCAGCTGCTATACATAGTCAGGCTTCTGAAGATAAATGGATGCGAGTTCGAGTCGATATGGATACTTGTAAAATTTTTATGAAACCTATTTAAGATTTACAATAGGTAACAACAAATATCTCCAGTAGGTAAATGGCAAGATTTTTACTCGAACAAGAATTATACAAATTGTTTTTAAGAAAACTGTTTGATTTGTTGTAATGTTAAAATCATAGACTCCGTAGTTGTTTCTAGTTATTATTGTTCAATATAATTTTAAATGTCTGATGTTGATTAATTGGCCTCATCCAGTGAAACCCCTTCAAAATACAAGTGTTCCCTTAGCCCTTAATATACCTGTTCCCCCGACTCTTGAATAACTCTGACCAATTTGATAATAGAAAGGTTCTGAAAAAAACTGGGCCCTTAATATTTGGTTTATGCTGGCAGTGAAGGGAGGAATGTCTGTTAATTAATAATTATGTCCCCTTTCCCCAACCCTAGAATATAGCGCAACTGTCCTTGGGCACTGTCTATGACCCCAGGCACTGAGAACCTTTGCTACACCACTGTCAACATGATTTTAATCTGAAATCTTTGGTCAAGTGCAGGGTTTGTAAAATACATCTTGTGGGTGCACTGGGATGTGTCCTCAGTGATGTTATGTTCCTGGGATCATTGAGGGTTTCAGGTCTCCCAACTTCACCCAGGCGACCCAGCCGGGGTTGATTGAGAGATTTTGTTTGTTTGTTAATATTTCCACGACCGAGTGGATCTGGAGTCTGGTTTTAAGAAATGTTTACCATAAAAGATGTTAATGAAAATAAAGGATAGCGATATGTTGTTTGATAAGCTAGAAATGTCTTCTTACCTCTCTAAAGTAAAAATTAATAAAGGTTGCTCCTCATCCTTTTCTAATGTCTTCTTCTGTCCTTTGGTCTTCCCTTGTCTTTTTCAAAATTAAACAAGATTTTCTACTTTTCATTTGGTCATCCCATAATGGTACAAATAAAGTCTCTCTTTCCAGTGCATCTGTGCACTTTACTTTTTGTGTTTTCAATTGTGAATTTGTACTTTGTTTATGTGGGAGATTGTCTCTCTCTCCATAAAAAAAAAACAATTGGTCTGTACATTCTAATGTGTATATAAAGTAAAGATACTGTTAAAAAAAACATTTATTTGTTTTTGTTTTCTTTCCATTTAATTTTGATTTGTTCTTGATGTTGTTTAAAAAGATTTGGTTGATTCCTAGAATGTGTCCATAGAGATAACTCTTGTAAGCCTTAAAATCAACTAAGGATTATCACCCCTTTTTCCAACAACAGAAAAACATTCGCCCACTCGATGTTAAAAATGGCGCACAACTAAAATAAATAGAAACAACTTCATTTCGATAACAAACCTTTAACGTTTCACACACTCTCCCACTCGATGTTAAAAACGGTAAAGTAAAATAAATAAAAACAATGCTATTTCCATACAAACCTTAATGTTTCACACATTCGCCCACCCAATGTTAAAAACGGAGCAGAAATAAAATAAATAAAAACAACACTATTTCCATGCAAACATTTCACATACTTGCTCACTCGATGTTAAAAACGGTGTACAAATAAAAACAATTTAATTCATTCAAAGCAATTACAATCTGTTTTACTTTCAAGGGGGAGATAATGGTTCATTTTAGGAAGAGGAGTTATCTCTATTTTACACGCGTATGCTAGGAAACTACCCAGGATTCAACTACAGAAATACAGGGTTTTTCAAAAAGGATGCAACTCTCTTTTTGATAACTTGTATTCAAACTATTTTAAATCTAAAACCTATTTTTTTAACTCTTAGATTTGTAATCACTGGAACTCTTCAATGAATAGGATTTTAAAAATAATAAATAAAAGGAGAATAAAAAAAAAATTACCAAATGTGCAAGGGAAATAACTTTAGTCAAAGGTTACTCCCCTTGAATTACTATTTGAATTCTCCAGTATGAATTTAAGTGTAAATGACACAAATCACAAAAGTTACAAAAAATGCTAATTACACATACATTTTAACTTTACAATAGATGTCGAAAGTGATTTCTATTAACCTGGATGCAGATTTGTATCCGTTTCATTACATAAACATTTCAATACATTGGAAAACAACATAGCTGACATAACAGCAAGAAATGATTGCTTGAATGAGGCTAGTGCCTGAGGCAATCATTTCAACTGCTAAATACTGTTGTCTCTGAGTACAGTGTTACCACGTGACTAGTAGCATACATTTTCACATATGCATAAATTCTACCCTCTTAGGGTTGCAGCCTTCATGAAACACCCTCTATTTTTGTGAGCCAATGTTTTACACCAGCCTTTCTCAATCTTTTTAGACTGGAGGCACCCTTGAAATAATTTTCATGTCCCTAGGATTCCTTGCATAAAAATACTGTATGTAAAGTTATCGACACATCAGTGTGTTCAAAATATATATGTATTACAGGTTGAGTACCACTTATCTGAAACTCGGAAAACCAATATGTTCCAAAATCTGAAACTTTTTAAAAGCCAATATGACATCAAATGGAAAATTCCGCATCTGACATCACTGTAGTATGATTCAAAACGAGAGACAAGGCCGATTTACAAGGCATTTAACTCATTCTGACTACAGTAAAAACTTGGTTATCTTTGTTTAAGAAACGTAAAACTATATTTATATCACAAATGAAAAACTAAACCCAATCAAAACAAATGATTGTCACCGCCAAACCTACATGCTTTAATCACTGTAATTTTTGCTTATTCTCTCATCTATATAAAGATATTGTTGAAAATGTCAAAAAAGGCTATAGATACTCCTATGAGTAACAGTAATAAGAGAAAGTGTTTGTTTATCTCATGTATATGCAAATATTCAAGAATCCGAAACACTTTTGGTCCCAAGCATTTTGGATAAGGGATACTCAACCTGTATTAATCTTATATTGTAGCTTTTTAGTAATTCCAATTCTATGGCTCAACTGCAAATGACAGAAATTTTGATCAGTCACACAATGGACTCTTCCACTTAAAGTTATGAACGACTTTTTCTGCTTGTTCAGCTTATTTTGTGCCAGTCTATATAATTGAAATTACCACAGCATTTAGGACATGGAAACTGAGCTGCTCCTGCCGCAGTTAACAGGGTAATACAATTGGAAGGTAAGGGCTTTTTTTTTCTTATGCTCTTTCTCTCTCCTTTTTCTTTCACTCTTTCCTTTCTCCCTCTCTCTCTCATTAATACATTTTCTTAATGACCTGTACTTCCATTTGCATTGGGAAGATAACATTCCTCTTTGTCATTTCAATAAATGTTCTTTGGTAACAAAATCAAACATTTTTTTCTGCAAACAGTAAAAGTAAAGCATCCATCTCTTAAGAGACAACTCCCAATGGAGTATACACCTGGCGAGGAAGATCTTAACCAGACTTGAAACTTGCAAGGATCACTGAGACCAGGACTTTATTCCTACAAGTTTTTATGACCACTCCCTTTGCAGGATGCAAGTCCACCAAAGGGATACCTCCACCTTAATCACACAGCTTAGAGTGTACCCAATTAGCTGTGCACAGGGAAATTTGTCCTAATGGAGAGTTTTCTATATTCTTTGCTCATTCCAGGAATCAAACCCGGACCCTCTGCGTGTGTGACAGACGTGCTAACCATTACACCATCTGAGCAGACAGTGAATGGGCTAAAATTGCTAACTTGGCATTCTTTTGAAACACGTCACTAGCCGAACTAACCATTGGCAAAATCAACTACAGAAGGGTGGAAATGCCTAACTACGCCTAAATTTATAAGGATGGAATGCTTACAACAGAAGTGGAGTTGTTACTGTCAGGGAACAGTGGGGTCAGGCCTCTAGTCACCAAGCATTAGCCAAGATTCTTCTTAGTCTTCAGATGTGTCTGCTTCTCGGTTCGGAGTTTAACTTCTGATTGTCCGCAAAGTCCCCTCGCCAGTCTTCAGTCTCAACGTGTGTGATGTGTCTTTCACAGTCTCTGGGGCAACTACTGCTAATGGCCAAATGCTAGCTGCTTATATTGGAAACCGTAAGGGTGAGTTTGGGCATGGTGTCCCCGGGCTGTAAATTAATGAGGTTCAATCCCCAGTAAATCACTTCCCAACGTAATCTCCCATACTTTGGGACCAGCCTCTTCAATTACTACTTCATGTTCTGATCGGCCCAACCCTAATTGAGTAATGGTAAGAGACCAAGGGCCAATGTCATCTCACTATCCACTCCCGGCCAATCAGCGGCCTCTAACCAAACTCTCCTACGTCAACGACTTTTCCATAAATACCACTTTTCTAGCATGAATAGAATTTCATTAATAAATTACTGAACAAGAGCCTTATGTCCCTTCAGATGGAAAACAGACATTTTTCTAACCGCAGGGCAGAATGTCTCTTCAAAATGGGAGAACCGCAAGGCACAAAGTTTCACAATGTCTATCACACGACACCCCTTCGGAGGGAACTTCACCCAGCATGACACCGGAAAGCGAAAACTCCTCAATGAGGACAGACAAGTCAAAAACAAACTCTTTTCTTCAAATCACAATTATTCACGATGCTCTTGGACCTCAGTCCAAAATGAGAATGTCCCCACTCCTCATAATCGGCTGCTTATATCATATTCTAAAATGATTTAAGTGCTGTATGCAAAGTGGCTTCCACAGCAAATAATGAGCAGGAAGACCGGATGTTCCAACAGCACAGCGTAACAGTGGCCTCTGTTGTATACCTTATTGGTCCGCGGGAGGAAAATCCTGAACTTGGAGAAAAAGGAAGACTCGAAACTTGTTTATAATAATATGAGGATATATTTTTATTTCATAAGATATATTGTGTCGTGGGAGAGAGACAATGAGAGCCGACAGACTGTTCCCAGGCCCAGCTGCTGTCTGCCTCTGTCTGGGCGTCCAGTGTCTATCTGGCTTTTTCGAGGGCCTCTGTGTCGCTTTTATTGGGCTCAAACGCCCACGCTGATTTTCCAGCCACCATTTACAAGTTCAGTCAACATCCTGTTTATGACCCCTGAACACCGGACGTCTTCCAGTCCCCAACACTTTGCAGCTAATATACTGTCCACAACTTTCAACACCTGTGGGTGTCAAATCTGTGACCTCTGCCCAAATATTCTACGCTCTAACCAAACTCCCCTATACCAATGACTTTTCCATAAGTACCACTTCTCTAGCATAAATAGAATTTTGTTAGTCAATTACTGAACAAAACCCTTATGTCCCTTCAGATGGAAAACAGACATTTTTCCATCCACCTTGGGTGGCTAATCAGTAATCCCCGGCTAAAATAATCCAATCTTTAATTTCTTTGTGCCAGCAGAGTTATAAAAACACATAAATTTCAAGCTATGTGTTTCTGAAGATCAGATAGAGGATGGCCATAAACAGTCTCCTGTCACTAATGGCTTCCCGTCAGCCTAGGCTTAACTTAGTGAGTTTATTTATCCAAACACCAGGTTTCATATTTTGTTTTTGTAT
>VCCN01001016.1:172645-183081 GCA_006491835.1 Architeuthis dux | reverse complement strand
ACGAGATGGAAAGGTTTGCCGGTAAGATGTGGCAAAAGGTTAGCACAAGTTAAGTCATCATGGAAGGAGATGGGAAAGGCCTTTGTCCAGCAGTGGACTTATAACGGCTGATGATGTATGTATCTATGTATCCGAACTTCGCCCAGCCCTATCTGTTCATAGTAGAAACTTGAAATTTTACACACACACACACACACACACACACTCCCCTCAATTGGTAGGGAAAATGTTTTTTTTGTTTTCGAAAATAGGATTTTAGTAGGGGGGGGGGGTCAATTTACAATGTAAGTTTATGCCAAATTGATCCCTTAGTTTGTGTACAGCAGCATTTTCACTTGTTTTTGAAAATTTGGACTACACTGCACACCATCACTGTTTAATTTACAAGGTAAAAAGAAGCATTATAGGTGGTGGTGATTCATAATTTCCCTTGGAATGCTAGTTTAATTGTTTTTAAAAGTGATATACGTGACCTGTGAGGATTTTTTTAATAATCTCGGAAAAATGTTAAATGTACACCACATAACAGAAAATAAACAAAGTCATTCTTCCTTTTACTCTCAGCCCCTCTTTATGAATGATACCAAAGTAGCCATTTCCAATCAGTAGCCGATATTTACCACTTACTCTCCCATCCTCTCTATGAACAATATGAAGTCCTCACTTGGTGGATTCTGCGGAAAAAGCAGGCACCAAATTTGTATCCATTTTAGCATGAATTTACATTCCGAATCAAACCTCCCCTCCTAAGAACATATTTTGGAGGGGTGATTTTCAAGAACTAATTTGTTGAAAACCATTCCAGGGTCACATTGGTACACACAGAAAATTTAATGGGGTTATGTTGTGTGATTTTTGCAGTAGGCTCACATACAGAATTTTGATGAATTTTAATAATAGATACTCATTGAAAATTCCCACTGGCTGGCTGATTATGCTCGATCCTGTCCGGACTGACAAGGTTGTGAACCTAACTGGATGTTACGTGGGCACGACCAGATTCTAAAATATTAAAAGCTGCCCAATCCTGTCCGGACTGACAAGGAGTGTTGTGAACCTAACTGGATGTTTATGCGGCCCTGTCCAGATTCTAAAATATTAAAAACTGCCCAATCCTGTTCGGACTGATGTGAACCTAACTGGATGTTATGCGGCCCAGTCCAGACTCTAAAATATTAAAAGCTGCCCAATCCTGTCCGGCCTGACAAGGAGTGTGCACGAAACTGCCCAAGGATTACGCGGGCCTATTCGGACCTTAAAATATTCTAAATTCAACCGCCCGGGCACTGAAAAATGCTAAGTTCCCCCATAAAAGTTGCCTGATCCTACCTGATCAGATATTGAAATTTAGCATCTTCCAGTGCCCACGCGGTTAAATTTAGAATAATTTGGTGTTCGGACAGGAGTGCGTAACCCCTGGACAGGTTCATGCACACTCCTTGTCTGTCCGGACAGGATCGAGCAGCTTTTACCATTTTGCATTTTCCAGTGCAGTTGTATTTAAAATAATTTGTGGTCCGAACAGGGGTGCGTAACCCAGGGTAAAGTTCGCGCACACTCCTTGTCAGTCCGGGCAGCCTTTAGAGTTACCCGTAAACTTTTTTCACGGGGATTCCCAGATGATTATTATTAAAAATAAACAAACTGATATTACTAACAGATTTTGGTGAAATCCCAACTGATTTAGCCCTTTATAGCACTGCCAGGCCGATATATCGAACTCGATAACGTAACCATAGCCAAAAACACTACACGGGCGTTATCGGCCTAAAAACTGAAGACAACTACGGTGACAGTTTTGGTTGACGGTTTGGTTTCTAAGTGTTATTTGCTATATGGTCGAAAAGGCCATAGCGCTATAAGGGTTAAGTATCAAACACTTTAAATTATACTGAATTAAAATCTAATGTTCTAGGCCCGTTCTTGTGCAAAAGTAAACTAAACATTAAAAATGACATTTACTAAATGTCATTAGTAATTCAAAAACACCGAAAATAATCACACTGTGGCACTCGTATTAAAAAATTCTGACTTTGTCTGGGGTGTCTCTTCTTAAGAATGATAAAACGATATTTTCGAATTTTTATATTTACTATTTATTTAAAAGATCGTATTTTTTTACTCATGTAATCAGGATGAGACCAAGTTCAAGTAAAAAATAAAAATTGCATAAATTAGTACCATAAAACTAAAATAAATCGGACATCATGGAGTTAAGCCATGTTTTAAAAAAAACATCTAGAAATATCTAGCATCTAAGGAAGTTTAGCGTCCCAAATTAAATATCTGAAAACATCTAGAATCTAAGGAACTTTAGATCCCGTAACACTCCGATACGAATAAGCATTTGAATAATACAAATGTTTACTCACCGTAGTTGAGATTATTTCTGAATTTAAAGTTTTTTTTTAATGTAAATGTGTCTATTTTAAGTTTACGAAAGGGCACGAATAACAAAATGTTTACTCACCTTAGTTAAGGGCATTTCTGAATTTAAAGGTTTTTAATATTATATTTACGAAATGGAACGGATACAAAAGAAACGAAACAAATTTGGATTTTTAATGTTCAATTTATTTCTAAATTGACAATAGTGTTAGTTCTGATTTTTTAATTTATACCAGATACTTTTCTATGGCTATTCCTATGTCAACGGATGACAATACTTATTTCAGATAGGGACACATGAACAGTAATTTGGGACGCTGAACTACACCGCATCTGGATTCTAGATGTTTTTGAAAACATGGCTTAACTCCAGGATGTCAAATAAATCAGCCGTCATATTTTTTTTTTCATTCATTATTTTTACTGTGTGAATGAAAAAAAAGGAAAGAGATTGATTAAAGAAATAAAATAAAAACGCATAAAAAAGTAACAGACACAAAACGTCACTCAAAAAAAGATGTAAAATATGGTAGTTAAATAAATACAACGTACAAAGGCTCCAAAAAGTATATATATACAACGTATTGATCAGATATTAACGCAATAATGAGGTTATAAAAGCCATCAAATTGTTGTTTTTTTTTATCAGAAAATCGCGAACCATAACAGTACGATATTTAGCCCGATTTAAACAACAAGCAATCTTTTGTTTTAAGTGCGAATCTTAACCATTGGCGAAATCGACTACGGAAGCACAGAATTGTGGGACAAATAGTGTAAATAATTATTTACATAAAGTTGGTACATACGTTATTTTATAAACAGATGATGATGTGGGGCAGGTTATACCAATACTGGGGACATCAGGAGATGCTGAATGCTGGGGACAGCAGTAGATTCTGAAGGCTGGACAAGTGTCACCAAATAAATGGAAACACCAAGAGATTTTGTTACATTTCTTTTTATCCTATTGAGATATTTTCATGACGGTCGCCATGTTGTGAACGGTGAGTTCATTAAACAGTTGCCCGGTAAAAAATAATCCGGTTAGGTGTCGTACCTCATTTAGTAAAAGCATTCGTTCTTGGACTAGCTATCCTAGCAACAGAATTCCCCCCAAAGCCGTGCGCGTGTGTACGTGGACATACATTTTGCAATCAACGCAAACAGAAAATTAATGTGTGTACAAAAGGTTATTTACCTAAAATAACGTAGTAATTAACAATTATACTTATAATAAAAGTATAATCATAACATATTACATATTTATTTAATAATAATGAATCATATACTTGTTTAATTTATTTAATGGAAAAAACAAACTAAACAAAGTAGTTCAGTCTATATCATTCCGAGATTGGGAAATATATCCCACACTGAAAGATTAAAACAACTTAATCTAGAAACCCTTGAATACAGAAGAAAACGTGCTGACCTACTAGCGGTCTATAGAATCCGGAACATACATACATAGAGTGGATACTGACGTTCATTGCTAAAAATGCCCTGATAAGAAAATGCTGATTTCATCTAGCTTCAGTAAAACCAGTGGGCACAGCCATAAACTACAAATTCAGACCACCACTGGTGTTAGAAAATATTTCCTCTATGCAAAAGTGGCAAACGCATGGAATAGCCTAAATGAAAAGACAATCACATCCGAGAATATCAATATTTAAAAAAATAAGCTTTGTTCGGATATTGGACATACCTAATGTAACTACCATTTTTCTTAGTTTAAACCCAGCCCAATTACACTGAATCTGGCTTAATGACGCAATTAACTGCTGTCAAAAAAAGCCTATTTCAAGTATATTCAACTATATAGAATTTAAAAAATCTCAGCTAACTAAGTTACTTCATAGTATGCAATCATATTTGTATTATATAAAAACATGCCAATACAGTTTTATTAGCCATGAGAGATGGACTGAGCCAAAATTATCTTAAAACAATTTCAAATGTATGTTTGCACAAGCAATGTGCACATACATTTGTCACAGGAAAAAAATTACACAGCATAAGGTTTTTACGCACACTGATTAAAGATTAGAGGGACATTTCCCAAAGCAACATATGCTATCTTTCTTTCACGCCTTTTCACCTATTGTAGTTTAGATTTACAAGAATTTCCGATAGCAGATTAAGTACTTCTCCATTATCTGTAGGCCACTCATATTCGCTATTTATAGTCTACTCATATTGTGATTCTCACTTTCAAAGCAACTTGCGATTAAATTAGTTGGCGGATCCAATTTTCAGCTATTACTTCTAAAACGTTAATGAAGATATTATCCTTCCCACTGCGCCATATTATGATAACATAAGGGTTAGGGTTCGTTCTCCTCACTCACTTTATCCACATAAATAACTGATAAGAGTGAATTTTATTTATTTAGGTATTGGTAAGCAGGGGGCGGATCCCACCTGTTGAACTGACTGTCTTCCAAATTTCTTTTTTTGGTGGTGCGCTTGCTCCTCCAGAAAATTTTGAAAATTATGAATCCAAAATTGGCTAAAATTGCGTTTCAGAGCATATCAGCTACTGAAATAAAGTGTTGTCTAGAAGTCTATTTAAAACATGTTTCAAAAGTTTTGTATGTGATCTTGTTAAGCTGACCGTATTCCAAAATTTGAAAATAGAAAACTTTCCTAGCGAAGTCTGGTGACATACGTCTGGGAATTGGCATATACAGCGATACGAGTTTCTTGGGAAAAACACTTTGTATAGACGCTTTATCAGCAGATCATACGGTCTTCGGTTACCAGATGACTGATAAGATATAGTTTTAAACTTGTATTACTTCCCTACAAAATATTACGTAAAAGTAACGATTAGTAGGATTATTTTTTAAATTTATTTATTGGCCCCTGGCCGCCTAAAGGCAAAGAGATGGTTGACATGTGTCGAGACGAACAGATTTAAAACTCGGAAGACACACAGAAAACAGTATAAATACAAATTTTCGGAAAAATTCTGAGCGTCTTGAAGGTTGTCATGTGTTGAGACGAAAAGATTTAAAACCCGGAAGACATTCAGGAAACAGTATAAATAAAAATCCGCTCCTGATGAGCTCCTTCATGCACGATAACAAATAATGAATAGGAGTGGCCTACAGATAACGGAGAAACACTGCGAACCGTAAAGAAGTAGTTATCACACACGTCTATAATCGTACTAAGCTCTTGTAAGTCGAGTTGAAGGATTTATCACACGCGTCTAATATACGAGGCATTTGCAAGTCGAGTTGAAAAATTAATGCAGGTTATATGTCTATATTAGATACTGATTCGGCTAGGATCTTTTTATCACTCCTTAAACAACACAAGATTATTCTGATTCAAATAAAAAATGGGTAAAATACCTGAGCATTTAAAGGTTTAACTCCGAGGTTATGAATGTGGCTCAGTTGATTGAAGGTCAAAATTTGCATGCTAATTTTGTAAATAAAGATCACGAAAATTGAACAACATTCAACATAAAAAGAACCCAGAGAAACATTTGCCAATGAAACAGTTTTGATACTTTTCTTAAAATAAAATTGTGATCGCTAAGTTTTTGTTTTAACTTTTAAATTTATAAACCGTTTGAAACTACTTTTAATTAACAGTGAAGCTCTTCAGTGAATAGCATGAAAAATAGTGGAACTCTTCTGTGAATTGAATAAAACATTTTCTTTACGCCCCCGAGCCCATAATGGTGGGGGCCCCAAAAGCTTTATGAATAGTAGTTCACCTACTGAATTTCTACTGACATTATAGAATGACAAGGATATATTTGTACATACATGAATTGCATAAATAATGGTTTAATTAAGTGGATGTCTATGTATTGCAAATTTTCCTTTTTCATCAAATCTCACTAAATGTTGGAGGGGCCCCTCACGGAGCCAAACCCACCAGGACGACTCCAAATCCAATTAATAGGTGGATATTTAGGGCGGAGATTTAAAAAAAAAAGTTTTTCCAATACATAATAAGGAGTAAATATTGAAATCTCCAGGCCCCTAGCCCCATTGGTGCAGCCTGTACGGTTGATACATACATACATACATACATACATAGCCAGCCAGCCGAACCAACTAAAAAGCTGAAGAAAACTATTTTGACAGTTTTGGTTGACGGTTTCTAATAAGGGGAGATACAGAGGAATGCCAGGAACATCTCTGTGAATTAGATAAACTCGCCAACCTTGATTTTGTGATAAAGACTCGAGCCTGAAAGATCGCAAATACGCAAAAGGACCTACAATAGACACAGAGGATGACTTTGAAGACCGACGACGACTACCCGGAGACAGAGAGGCGTAGAAGAACAATGGTAGACAAGATATGTGATGCCCAAGCAGGGACGTCTTTGCCCTACCCGCAAAGGCGATAAATAAATAATCTAACCATTTAAAAGATCACAAATACGCAAAAGGACCTACGATTGACACAAAGGATGACTTTGAAGAACCCCGACATAAGCTGTTCTTGATACCCCCCCCATTAAAGTTATTATTATTGTGTTTTATAGCAGTGGGTATGTTTTTTTTCCTCTCTACCTATGATTTAAGGATTTCAAAGTAGCAGGATAATTTACCGTAATATAAGCTTTATGGGGAGGCCAGACAATCTCATGATACAAAATGAATTATGTATAAACTTACAGGAATACTTTGATTTTAGTACGTTTAGGACATTGCTGTACAAATTAATGTAACTATATAAGTTGAAAACAAAAACACATTAAATTATAAGACTTGAACGGTGTAGTTTTGAACAGTACGGACAATTTTGGAACGAATTAACTGCACCATTCAAGGTATAACTGTATACACAAGGTAAAATAAAATAAAATGATCAAAAAAACAAGGACATTTAGTTGCAGGTAAATGACCTTTTGTGATAAAGACTCAAGGGTGAATGACATTGAAATGGTTGGAGAAAAAACTGACCTATTACATACTCTGTAGTTTCTTCAAGGTTTAAAGTTAAGATTACCTGATACTTTGTATTGTTGTTGTTTTGTTTTTATTCATATGCCTAAATTTGTTTCAGAGTTAAGATCTCAATGTTTGTTTGTTGGGCAGAGGCGTATAAGTTGATACAATTTACAACGTAGGTTTATGCGAAATTGATACGTTGTTTGTGTCCGCTTGTTTTGTTTTTTTTAAATTCAGGCTTTTTTAGTGATCACTGCCCAACAAAAGGCGAGAGAAGTAACTTATTCATTGATCACCCCCATTTCCCAATTTTTTAATAATCCCCCAACACGGTATGCTGCCAAAAGACATTGGCCACACGACAGTTTCTATTGAGTGACCTGTCTGATTTATATTCGAAATCAAATTTAATTGCTTTGTTTGCATAGAAAACCATAGGTAGAGAAAAACATAACATTTTCAGCTTTACTGCCCATAAAAAGCAATAAGAGCCAAATAACAACTTTAATGGCAATGACTGTTTTAAGCATAGACAAATATAAATATTTGAGTAAATGTGTAAATTTAACCATTTTAATGGCAATGACTTTTTTAAGCATAGAAAAATATAAATATCTGAGTAAATTTAACAACTTTAATGGCAATGACATTTTAAGCATAGACAAATATAAATATCTGTGTAAATTTAACAATTTTAATGGCAATGGCTTTTTTAAGCATAGAAAATATAAATATGAATATCTGAGTAAATTTAACAACTTTAATGGCAATGACCTTTTAAGCATCGCCTGTTGGGCCCTCATCGCTTTTGGGGGGCCTCTGGTGGCTACGGGGCCCTAAGCTTATGCCTCGGACCGGCTCTGCTTCAAACAGAAAATGAAAATATCCTTTGCCTCGTATTGATTACTACTTTAGTTTAGTAAGTATAACAGAAAATGTATTATCTATTATTTCTGTCCTATAATAGTTGTTACATATGCATATTAATTTTATACACTAAATGTAACGATTATTATGGGACAGAGGTCGTACTTCAATTACGTCTTTAGGTATTGGATACATGCCATTGTAGTCGTTGTGTAGCGGACACATATGTATGTTTGCACTCACACACTCCGGTCAACAAGTTATCTATTCACCCGTGCTCTTAAGATAACCAACTTTCGGAACATGAAAACATGGCACTTGACTCGAAACACGATACCCTTTGTGGACAACACGTCTGGAAAAACCTTGTATTTATGTCACATACATACACACACTCTAACAACGAACGACTCTTTAACACTTACTAAGTAGTAAACCGAACTCTTTACAAGCATTTCTCCTTCATTCTCTATAGCTGAGAATTTCCTTATTGTTATGACTTCTGTAATAAATATACTTCTTATTATTGTTTACATCGTTAACATTTAATGATAATTGTATGGGGTGCCGACCCTTTTCTCTACTCGTAATTCGACAAAAACGTCATTTCACATATATGAGTAAGTGCCCTCGCTTTTCATAAATACGCATTAACTTATGCTTCCTTGTTATAAACTTGCCTACATAACACTGGTTATTGTTTAACTATCCGTTGTCCTTGACCGCAAAGAGTCACGACCAAATAACCAGCTTTTGTTACCTGCGACGAAATTCTATTAATGGTAGAAGGTTTTTCGTTCAGACCAAATTTGAATCGGTTCATAGCGTTCATAAGAAAGGAAGGATAGAAAGAGTGGGCGAAGAAAGAGGAATACTTTTTTTTATTACGTTTAACTACGTCATATTATTCCTTTTTTAAAAATCAATTCTCGAAATATAAAAATAGAAAGTACAAGAAAGAAAGAAAGAAAGAGAAGATTATAAAACACGCCCAAATGAAGCACGGACACCCATTGGATAAATCAGATAGCCACCCAGAAAACAGCAAACTAGATGTATAAAAACAATTGGAAATAACACTCAAATGTTCATTGTGAAAATCTATATGTGAAACTGGCAGTACCGCTTGTAATGAACCATTAAAAATGTATTCACACAAATATCCGCTCTACTTCCGTATTGAGCTCTCTTCGGATCATAACTAAGGTCTACAAGGATACTGAGACATAAGTGTATCATACATCCAATATTACACACACACACACACACACATATATATATATTATATAGGGAGGGAGAAAAAGAAAGAAAGCAGACTATACATTGTTTATAATTAATGTATACACTTCATATATATATTTATAACTTTTTCATTTCCCAATGAATTAAATTGTATTTCGGACGGTTTTTTCGTTTTATACAATAATTATTTATTTTTGTTTCGGGCATTATAACGGGAAAATCAAATGGAAAAAAATAGTTTTATTACAAAAACAAATGTTAACAATTGTTGACAAATGCTATCAAAAATTGTGTAAACAACGCCTCGGGTTTTGAACAGAGACTGTTCTTTTTCTCGTTTCTTTCATAAAACGGATGCCACCACATGTAATGTTATATGGACGAGGATCGATTTTTTTTCAATATGGTGAATTAAACATCAAAGATACTTTGCTACAAGCAAAAAAAGAAATGAAGTAGATACTCAAGATATGACGCTACACGTTACTCCTCTTGATGGCATTCTTTGGTAGAAGAGCGATTGTTCGGAACTGTTCCGCAACGTCAGCAGGTATCTCAGGGTCACTGACGTTTCGCCCCTTAGCCTGTACACTCCGCCCGATTGGGGTGGAGAAGACTAAATAAACCTTCACCTGCAAAAAGGTTCCAACCACGGGCTCTCATCAACAGCAACCACCTTGGGCTGGTTTCACCTGCCATGGCTATATCTCCCAGGGGCGTATCGAAGGCGGGGTGCGGGGGTGCAGCACCTCAATGCTCTTTCTGTCGGCAAATTTCTTCCCTTAAACTCTCTGGACGCCCACTTTGTCAGCAAATTAGAAGGCTGTACTCCTAATGAAAGCCATTAGACACGCTGCTGATCTCACCAGTCCTGTCGGTAGATTAAAGTGCATGCAGAATAAAGTGTCGGTAGACTAAAGTGCCTGCAGAATGAAGTGTATGTAGACTAAAGTGCCTGCAGAATAAAGTTTCGGTAGACTAAAGTGCTTGCAGAATGAAGTGTATGTAGACT
>VCCN01001015.1:33091-51700 GCA_006491835.1 Architeuthis dux | reverse complement strand
TCCAACAACGGGCAAGAGAAGTAACTTATTCATTGATCACCTTCTTTTTCCAATTTTTTAATTTACCACCCCCAACACAGCATGCTGCCAAAAGACCTTGTTCACATGACAGTTTCTATTGAGTGACTAACCAGACCTGTTTTTATATAACTTCATAATCAAATTTCTAAAAAATAACTTTTCTAGTTTATCAGATTTAATGTAGCTTATTTGCAATCATGATTTACTTTACACTTTATTCTCTCATACAAATTATTACATTTTCCAGAAAATTATATATTGTTAATGGAAGTATTAGGGTGCTTTGAAAGTAATATCATATTTTCAAAAGGAGATAAAAATAGATGCAAATGTCATTGTATTAAACTTTAATAATCAATGACATAATCACTGTCAATAGAGTGGCAAAGTCCTGACATCATCAGCTGACTTCCGGTTCCAAACAAGTTTCACACTACTGTTTTTACATAGGGAAAATCTTGATTATCTCTTTTTGCTTCTTTTTTCCGGTTATTTCGACTGCAATTTTGCACAGTTTGTCAGTACAGGTGAGCCAGTTTATACTGAATAAGAAAGTTTTAGTCATTGCACGAAAGCAAAAACAAAGTAATACTATTACTGAAATGTCAGACATATTTGTTGTATTATCTGGCTGTATAGCAAATGAAAAAAATTAATTATTTTACTATATAAGTAAAAGATTTATGTTCAAATATTTTTTTTTTTTTTCAAATTTAGAACCCCTTTATAACATACGCTATACATGACCTGCACTAGCTTAATCCAACCAACCTGGTTGTTAGGCCCTGACATGCAGTAAAGTTTCGCCTAAAACTATTTCTTCAAAGTTATAAGAATGTATCTAATCAACTGATTTTTAGTAATGGTTTGGGGAGCAGTTTGGAGCACAAAGCTTTTGGAGTGTCTGAAAAATATTGAGTAGCAGGGGAGGCTTCTCTCAATATTCATTTATAGTTATTTCAATAAAAAAGTTCCCTTTTCATTGAAGACAGAGCTCTCTGCTATATAGCCAAAAAGATTTCAGAATAGCAGGTCCAAAAAATGAATTACACAAAAACATTATCAGTTTTCTGGCATCTGGCTACTAGGCACTATAACAATCTCTATAAGTGATACAAGCCTTTGATGATTTGTTTTCTACTGTACTTTTCTTCAACAGATAATGAAGTATTTACCTGGGGGAATTCTTCACGTGGCCGATTAGGTAGAGCTATTGAAAAAGTAAATATTCCAGAAAGAATAAACTTCTATAATGAAGACCCATTCTGTGTCACATCAGTATCCTGTAGTTATGGCAGTACATTGATTGCCACAAAATGTAAGTTTTTATTCACTAATTCTTTTTTCTTCAGTCTATTCAAAAGGGTAAGTAAATAATAAAATGAAAAAATTACTTTGTTCCATCTTCAGTGTTTTGTTTTATTTTGCATTACTTTTCTCTTAATGTCTCTTAAATATTCAGTTCTGTCTTATTTGGTAATGAAAGAACTTGGTTAACTCTTTTTTTAATAGCCAATTCACAAATGATGTTGGATACTACATAAGTAAAGATTATTGAAAGATAATCTAAAAGGAAACAGATCTGTGAAAAGAAGTCAGTAATCGGGTGTTTGGTCTTGTCAAGATATGTCAAATCTTTTCTTTGTTAGAGAAATATAGTATTTTGGAGTTTCATAGCTTTACCCTATTTAGAATGTTCAACTCCACAGTGAAGAAGTTACTTTACTACTGCAAGAAAGGTGACTCCAAGAACAACATCAGGCATGTCTTCCACTTTCTTCACTCTTTAGAGTTTGTTTACTATGACAAAATTGAAATAAATCATACATTTGAAGTGGCATTGTACCATGCAAGATATCATGCACTGGATTCCAGAGGACATATTGAGAATCTACAAACTGAAGTATCAGCTTAGTGCATCTCTTTGCTTATTTGTACAGATGTTAGACCAATGGTAGGAATTGGTTGGTGAAATATGTTCATCAATGTCTCAAAATCCAAGTTGCACCATTTCACTATGTTTGAAAATATACACTATTCTTTACTTCATGCTCGTCAAAGTTGATAGCTGGAGTTGGATTCTATTCTATATAAACAGCTATAATTTCTGAATCCACGTTTCACAAATTCCAACGTTTTCTATCTGGTGTTTACAAATACCAACTTGAAAAGATTCCTCCCCTTCCTTCAGCAGAAAACTATCTAAACCTGAAGTTGCTAATTTGAAGTTGTAATAATTTCCAAGCTGCATTTTTTCTTTTCTCACTAAAAATAGTGATGAGTTACTTCCCTTACATCTTTTCAAAAAGTTCGTTCTTTTTTGTTTTTAATCTTTTCTTCTTAAAATTGATTTACTTTTCAGCTACTCGTTCTAGCAGTTATGGCTCTAGTCGTTCTAGCAGTTATGTTGAGGGAAAATTGGGGGAAATTTTCTGTCATCTTAAAGTCAAGCGAAAATAATGTTCTGCTCAAAAAATCTGTTTCCCCTTTCTTGAAAAAAAACTTTCACCACACCAACAACTTGCTCATATTTTTCCACAACAATGTGACTACAGCACCTGAGACTGGAGAAGGTTAAAGTGTAGGGGGGGGGAGTAGGGGCAAATGCCCCAGGCCCGTACACGCCCAAGCGGCAGGAGAGACTGAATGACCTAGCTGTCCTTATTAAGAGCGAACTTGCAGGGAGAATTGGCTTCAGCAAAATAATAAAAAACATTTGCACGTAATGTATGTTTCGTTTAGTTTCTTGGTTTAAATTTTCAATAATTATCCAATTAAATGAAAAGATGTATACATTTTGTTGGGTTTTTTTTTTGCACCTTGGACACCCGGCAGGGGCTCTGCTCCTGGATCCCGGTGGGGACCATAAGGGTCCGCTGCCGCTCTGCTTCTGCCTAATTTTGAAAAGTTAACAAATCCTGAAAAATCTTAGGTTGTAGAATACTTGATTTTTCTTCTGTGTAAAATTGGTAATATTTTAACAAATTTTAATTAAATTTGCAATTATTTTTTCTATTCTGGCATTTCTGACCTGATGTTTCTGGACTGCCAATTTGCCTAAAATTTGCCTTCTTTTTTCTTTTTTTGTAACTTTTCCTTGCATATCAGGAATCTTTGAACATAATAAATTTTGCTGGTGTAATTTGCTACCCCATGCTTTTAAAATACCTATTTTTTTTAAATTTATTATTTTATTTTCTATCATTAAATTTTCTTCTAATAAAAAGAGTTTTGGGCAAACATGGTTGCTAAATTGTAGTAATACAACATAAGGAACATATTTGTGACAAATGCATATTTTTGCTTTTATCCAATAGATTAAACTTTATTTTCTAAATCTGAGTAATTCTATTGAATTTCTGTACAATTAAGTTACCTCATAATACTTATAAATTTTTTACTAATTATATTTTTCATTTTACTTTTAGATGTGAAACAAAATTATATTTAAACTTTATAAAATGTCAGTAAGTTTTTAAAAATGGTGATTATTAAGTTTTCTAAGAAATAGAATGAATCACTGATTAGGGGATTATTAAGGAGGCTTAATTTAAAAAAACCTAAAAAAAATAATAACTATTATGCATGCTTTTCTATGTTTGTATACATGTCTGTTTGGAAATAATAACAAACAATTTTTTTTCCTTTCAATTTGTATGACATAATTGTGCTATTATTTCAATTTTATTAAAAAATGAAATCATTTAGTAGTTTCATTTTACCAGTTTTTTTATTTTATCTTTCTAGCTATAAACACTTGAAGAAATGGAAGCCACACCAGACAGATGATTAAAATATCATAAAATCAGTTGATCTGAAACTGTATAGTGACAGCTAAGCATTTTCATGTCAATAAAATGAATAGTTTCTTTTAATGATTCTCTTTGATTCTATGCCCATACCTAAAAACAGATTTGAATGAAATATCACAAGATTGATTATTGTTGTTGCTTTTAATGCCTATTAGTCTATTTTTTATATAAGAAAGCATGAAAGGCATCTGTAATAGTCGATAAAATTGATTATGTGTCAAAAGATGGTTCAAGTTGAAATGACTAATAAAGGCACTTCTTACTGGGACTGACAGAATTATTTCTCCATCACTTTATTGGTAAGTAGTTACTATTAAACATAAAGAGAAAGATTTTTTTCTGAAACCAGGTATCCACTTAAAGATTCAAATTGGAACAAGGTAGTTAAATGATGAACATCTTTTGAACCCGGATGTTACTTTTGGATGTTCATGCTATCAGTATATTTGAACACTCGTCAATTTTGAAAGGTTCATATATAAATGAAAAATATTCACGTCTATAATATAAAGAATAATTTTTCAAGAATTGAATGACTTTATGATAATAATTGCTATTAATACTAGGACTGTAAAATATGATCAGGGATTTAGACTTAAGGATCTTTTAAAATCTCATACAAAAGAGATATTCATAACAGATAAATAGGAGAAAAAAATATAGAATTAGAGGCAAGCATTCCTCAGTATTGAATTGTAGCCATGATCACCGACCCGACCAAACAACAAACAAGGTGGCGAGGTATTCTTCCCATTTCACTCAGTTGTTTTTGTTGTGTCAACACTACCGGACACACCATTTGGCTTAGAACCTTGCAAATTTTCATAAGTACTCCACAAGACATCTAAAAACTTTTTTTTTTTTTTTTTTTTTTTTTTAAATGTTTTAATGGAATTTTTGGTGGTGTTTTTAAAATCTTTTTTAAGACTATTTTAAAAATCTGGTGTTAGCGCTACCGGACACACAAGGGCCCCACATTAAATGCTTGCCAACTGTCAATTCCAATTCAGTGATTCTGCACTTGATCTATTACTATAGTACTACACTGCCTTCAACTTTTATGATTTTAGTGATTAAGGTTAGTGATTTTAGCCAATTATCACCTTTAACTGACGTTATTATTTTAATACACTAATTAATCGGAGTGTGGTATATATGTGATATATATATACAACACATAATTAAGATGGTATTTGAAACTGAAGTCACAAAGATCAAAATGAAAACAAAGTAATACTATTCTTGAATTTTCAGACATTTGTGGTATTATCTGGTTGTATAGCAAATGAAACACATTTAATTGCTTTATTATGCTAGTAAAAAATGTATGTGTTTTAATATTATGTATATTTTCTTAATATTTATGATATATGCTACAGGTCCTACACTATCCTAATCCAGCCCTGAGAATAGGGCTATTATATGTATAATAATTATATAATTGAACTCTTGAGTTATAATATTAGTAATATTAATTTCCTGTTGAGATTATTCAACCAAGTTCTTGATAAGAGTAGAATAAAACCAATAATTGCAGAAAATTTCATGAGTCTATGTGAAGTAAAATAACTGTCAAATAAAGGTTCCCTCTTATTTTATTAGCATAATACATTTCAGTTATTTCTTCATACTCTGTACTAATACTTATTTAATTTGTACATTATTTCATTTTCATATAAGTGTGTAGTAATAGTTTTTTTTCCTTACTATATGCCAGTAAAAAATGAAAAATATCTTGATATGAAGGTTGCTTTTTGTTAAAAGCATTTCATTAAAGCAAACCAGTAAATGATTGCTGTTGTAGCATCATTTAATAAACCTTAAATATATTTTAGTTGCTTATAGAAATATAATGAAGTGTTATGAATATTCATTAATGTGATTGTATAACTTTCACAATCTGATTTGGATTTTAATTCAAATTATGATAGATATATGGTATCAGTTGCTCATTATTATCATTCTTATTGAAATGGTTCTTCGGATGATTGAACTTCTTATTTGTGTTGTAAACACAACATTTCGGCAGATCCATTCTTCAGCCTTCTTCAGGTGTAAAATCTGAGTGTGATGGGTTAAACAGAAATTATGTTTAAAGGGGGGGGGTAGCGCATGGCCCTGGTGTTTCTGTGTCTTTGTCCTGTCGGGTTTAGATTTGTTGAGAAGTGGAAGCCACATAACCATTTCAATATTAATGACCCTTCTCAAAACTATAGAAAATATCATTATCATTTTTGTTCATACCAGGTGTCTGTTGGTTATCTCTTAGGATTGAGTGACTGCAAGTCTCCTTAAATCTCCAGCACTCATTCTGACCCCAATACTAGCTGGGGGCTGGACAGTTTCCTCAACCCATCCTTAAAACCCCAATTCATCCACTCTCTCACCTCTAGTGTCTTTGGTATTGGAGTGTCCAGTCTGCCAGTTTGTGATTGGCATACTCAGTAACGGCGTGGACAATAAAATCAATAAAAAAGTGTGGGTGACAGTAATTCATAATTTCCTTTGGAATGCTAGTCACTATTTCTACTCTCTGTCATGACTGTTACATTCGGCCAGCTTGCTGCATTCATTTATGATATGACTTCTTAGAGTCTCATGTCTTTCTCCACAAAGCCATTTGCTGTTTTTCTCGGCTTTGTCAATCTCTGCTTTAGCATAATTGGTTCTGATGCATTTATTCTGGGTTTCTATAAGAGATTCTTTGTCTTTTTAAATGCCCTTATTATTAATATTTCAGAAGTCTTTCTTATTAATTTAAGAAAATAATATTGATCATGCTTTGAGGCTTTTGGTTTTGTTAGCAATGATGAACAGTTTTACCATAACCATAATTCTTATTGTTAAGCACCGAAGAAAAAAGTAGCGACAAGGTAATAGATTGATGTTCATTGTAATTGTATTGTCAGAATTCTCCAATTAGCATTGTTTAACAATTTAAAAGTACTTTTATTTTTACATTTTTTAAATTAATTGTTTAGTACCTAAATGGTATGTGTCTGCTGTTTAGAAAATTCAAGTGCTCCTATTTTTAAAATAAAACTGACTAGCCATTTTGAATAGATATGGTTACATTGATAATAATATGACTTTTAAAGAGTCTTCTTATTCTGAAGTAATATAATTTAGTAATTTGGGACTTGTTATTTAATATCAGTGAGATAAATATCTTCATCAGGCTTGGAAACTTTATCAGTAGAAATATAACAGTTTGTCCTTTTCACACAATTATAGGAAAGGATGAAAATAAATCAGCTGTTCAAATCATCATGAATTGAATTGAGTGTATTCAAGACAGTCCAATAATTTTAAACTTCCAAATGAGTCGTATTTTGTTACACATTTCTATTGAACATTTACTTTCTGAAAAATAAAAAGCATAAAAAATAAGCCTAAGAGACTTGCATTTTTGTTTACTTTGATGAAACAGTACAAAATGTTTGTTCAATCTGTATACAATATTCATGAACATTTGTTTTAAATAGGTAAAACATGTTGTGAATTCAATTAATATTGGAGATTCAATAACATTTTCCATAGATATATTCAATTCAAAGACAATTATATTTGATTTGACAAAATATAGATTAAATTATGTCGATAGGTTTATGCATAAAAGTAATGCATGAAAAGGTTTTAGAATTCTTAGTACACTAAAGGAAGCCATAGTTTCAATTTTTGTTTTCAAGCAATTAAAAATTCTATTTCCATTGTCCTTGAAATCTTGTAAATTTAAAAAAACAGTTTTTCTAACAATCTATGAAATTCATTCCTCTATGTTAACATTTTTGGAAAATTCAAAAAGAAATCTAATAAATTATTCATTATTTTATTTTTATCAGTGAAAAAAATGTAGGAATGTTCTTAAAAGTGAGTTAAAATATGACTTTGAGAGGCAGTCCCGTTTCTCCTGTATACATCTTTCCACATTTACAGTGAATGATGTAAATGCAGTTATTTGTCAACTTCATATCACAAGTTGGATTCACTCTGGTAAGCAAGTTTTGGAGGATGGGAGAAGTGCGAAAAGAAACCCATATGTTGTGATGACTACAGGTCCCTTGTATCCTCTCTGCAACCCCCTTCACATAAGGATTGTGGATTGTTGGGACAAAGGTGGAACTTTTAGTGTTGTCTTTAGCTTTCGCCCTACCATTATTCTTCCTGGTGATAACATGGGTCCGGTAAACTTTCTTCTGAGTGTCTGGTCTATATTCACTAGCTCCTCTTTCTCTATCATAGAGTTGCTGCTAAGAACCACTGCTCATTTTTTTAAACAGCCAACTAATCCATTCTTAACACAGAAAGGATGGGGCCAGAGTATAAACTTGTTGAAAATGTGTAGTTCGCACACAAAACGTTAACATCTCTAATAAGTTATTAACGGGGATGCTGGACTAGTAGCAAATGAAGACCTATTTCTGTTTTGAAGGTTAGTTATATGATTACATGGGATTATTTGGGGTTTTTTCTTTATATATTTTCTTTACCTAGATTATGTCGGGCAATTCCCTGATTTTGAACAGGGTGATGTCAAAATGGAGAAATTTATTTTTACAAATAAATATGTAGATCCAGAGGGGTTGGCAGTTTACAGTGCAAATGTACTGTTAAACTGGCCCGTTAATTTCCATCCATCTTACAGAGGTAAGGCCACAAAGTATGTGGTTCGTAAAATTCCGTTTTTGGAAACAATTAAGCAGTTACTTATTGCATCAGTTCCTTACTGTGGTCACTTCCTTTCTTACTGTCCACGGATACAAAACATTGTTTGTAAAGGTTGCTCTCTCAAATTTTGTCAAAATGTTCTATCAAAACGATACCAAAGTTCTTTGTGCATTAAAAGACATTTGACTGCTTACTGATAAGGTACTCATTTTTTATTTTATTTTTCATCACATAATATTTCCTGGAAGTAATCGCATACTTCAAAGCCTTACTTCCATAAGACGGACAGAAAGTAACAGCCCAATTTTGGATTACACTTACTTTGTAAATATAAGCCACACACACACACAAAAGACACTTAAAAAAATTTTTTTCACAAAGCTGACAGATTTCCAGAGGTAACTACAGTATTATGAATTAAAAGCAAAAAAAATGACTTGCAAATATTTTTTTTCTATTTTAATATGAACAAATTTGATTTATTCCAATCGTAAACCAATTTTTCCCAGGCATCGCCGGGTATCCCTGCTAGTTTTTATTTATAAAACTTTCATTTCACCCTTGAATGGCCTAGTAGCAAATGAATTGCATCTGTATATATAACAGTTTTGACAAGTTGATAGTCAATCTACTCAAAAAGGGATGATATAATGTTACGTAATGGTCAGTGAGAAGCCGCAATTAAGACAAAATTAAAGCCAAAAGTTTTACAGATCTTCTCACGGTCAAAAGAGAAAGATTTCTTTCCCAGACAGCTGGAGGTCATAGGTGAAGGTTTGGGCACCGATTTTAGCCACAACGGAATTTAGAAGTTAGAATCACGCAGGGTAAAAGTAGTTAAAAATACATTAACGATTTTCGGAGTTGACCACTTCAAGTTACACATTATCTTGGATTGGCATCAGACTGCCCCTGAGACAAAAGGTGTAGTGCCAAAGTGGGCGCGGCCTAAGGCAGAACCAAAAAGTCACTCAAAGATTACAAAAAGGGACCAACTTGGTTTGTCAAGGCAGAGAATCGGCAAAGGCAGTCGAGAGAAGAACAGTCAGTCTTGACGCAGGCCTTTGTTACGGTCCGTGACAGTTATGATGATTTCATTAGGCTCTCTCCCTCGCCTTCAGCGTTCTTGATTGACAATTCTACTGGGACCTGCAGCAATTATCTCTCTTTCTCTCTCTTCCTCTTAACGCAAGACAAGTCAACACCCTGTGTTGATTACTACTATGTCGATAATGTTTTTTACATGAGTAAAAGATTTCTTCTTGCAATCAGCGTTTGTCATTTCTTTCTTCTGTGCGAGACTGCACCCACCAACATTGCATATCACTTGTTCTCCCCCAATGAACAGCATACGTTACGCAACAGGTGATATTGATTTGGTCGCCGATTCCCATGCGTTTCCACAAAAATGATCGGCGAAGGCAGATGCAGCCAAGATGTCCACAGCATGTGCAAAATATGCATGGCTATGGTACAATTATAATTTGATGTTTTAGCTGGAAAAAGATGAATAGAAAAACTGCCATAGTCTCTGTGAATTCAAATAGTGTATTTTTGAAAATGTAACTATTTTATTTGTATAAATTTTAATCTTTTCTGATCAATCTTCCTGATAAAACTAAGATTGATGAAATATGAATGAATACCTGTTTAATGTTGAATTTTTTTAATTTATTTGATTTGTGAGTGACCATGGGTCTGTGGTTCTCAAAATGTGTAACATTTGTCATTGAAAGTTTAAGTTACTTTTAATTGCCTAAATTCATCCTTTGACAGGTTGATGATAGTTTTAATTCTATTGCAACAGCTGTCATATCAGCATACATTTTTTTTAATTGTCAAAATTGGTGTATTTTTGTTTATTGATTCTAACATTGAAAATAGAAGAAAATGAGCAACATTTTCAGCGTATTACACTTTTTTATTTTTAAATGTTAATATTTAATTCAAATACAAAAACGATATGTGCAGTTTATAAAGAAGGTACAATGAATGATCAAATGTGTTAAAATTGCTTTGCAAAGTTTTATGCCCAAGATTTCTTGTAGAACAATGCTCCACAATTGGGTAGACAAATCAAGACATTACTTTAGAATAATCAATATTATACAGCATAAGAGCAAACCAACTTAAAATATCCAAATCAAGTGTTGGAAATCACTTGCACCATCCTGTTATATTAGTTGCTTTGACATGTGACTTCCTCATTAATGAAAAAAACCTACTGGACCATATTACAGTTTGCTACTTAAATGTAATGAAAATGTTTTGGTTGTGAAACATTGTGACAGGCGATGAAAAATGGATACTTAACAACATGGAATGCAGAAGATTGTCAAGGGTCAAGTGAAATGAACTATTATTAATGACATGTTTCTTTGGTGAGTAGGAAAAAATTGTACAGCTTGGCTGGGAAGTTTTCACTTATCCGTTGTATTCAACAGATATTGCACTTTTGGATTACCATTTATTCTGGTATTTACAGAATTCTCTTAATGAAAAAAATTTCAATTGCTGGAAGACTGCAAAAGGTATGTAGAGCAGTTTTTTTATGTGAAAGATAAAAAAGTTTTGGGAGGATAGCATTATGAAGTTGCCTGAAAGATGGCAGAAGATTTTTTGTTCAAGTTAATGTTGAAAATAAAACTTTTGTCATTTATTTTTTACTTAATAAATCTAACAAACTTCTTGGCTATTTAAATACATTCAAATTTATGTATAATCTTTCTTTCTGAGTTTCTATGGTAGTCAAACAACTAGCTGAATCTTCTGCCTGCTGTGGGATTAGTATTTACTATATTTTTATCTTTTACACCAAACATTTAACAGTTAGACAACTGAAAAAAATGTATCTCCAAATCATGTATGCCTTACACAATTTTTTATTTTAAATCTTAAAAATCCCTTGTAAAAATATTTTTTAAAAATATCTTTCTTATGCATGAGAATTAATAGTTAGTTTTAAATGACTGTTAAAGACAGTATCTATCAAAATATTTAAATTCAAGGAAAATTTTGCTGGACAGTATTCATAGATTATTTACTTTATAAAAGAGAATGAAGAATATTGATCCCCGCCCCCATTAATAAAATAGGCCTGCCAAGAATTGAAGCCTACAAAAAAATTAACCATAATTTTTAAAGATACTTGGAAATAATCTGAGAATTTTGTTGAAATACAAAGTGAGATAGTAAGTATGCATAAAAGTTCAGATGAAATTAATTGCTTGTTTTGTGGGAAAACATTAGAGTTGTCAGGAATAGAACAGAAACAATAGAATAGAGCTGTTAAATCTGAAATAGACTATAAATATGAACCAAAAATAGTTGCAAATAAGCAGTTGAGTTAGTTATGTACTCTCTACTAGAAGTAGGTCACTTTAATGAAAGCCAGATATGGCTCTGAGGGTTGAATGCACTATCATTACCTTTCTATAATTAATTTGTAGTGAAACAAACTGATATCCATAACAGATAATTAGAAGGATAACAACTCCTAAAAAACCAGATCAATTCATTAATAAAGTGAACAAGAAAGTCACAAAGCTGCAGTTGGTTACTAGTTACAAATTTAAAATCAACCTTTTTTCTAAAGCTTTTTAAAAAAAGAATTATATGCTCCTTTCTCTATAGTATTAATTTGAGTAATACATGAACACATACTGTGTTGATATAAACTAAAGTTAACAAAATTTTGTTTGTGTATTTCATTTATTTTCTCTGATGTCTTATTTCTTTAAATACTGTTTTATGGTCAACCAATGACTGTTGTAAAATTCGGGTTTCTACTTTACGGCAATCCATGCTTTGTTCTTTCTCCCGCTCAGTTTCAATTCAGTAAAGAAAGAGTGAACATACACGTGCATCATCGTTGTTTTGTTAATCTATCTCCCATCAACTATTTACCTTAACGAATATAAACAGTGTCAAATTATTATTTTAGATTTATATGTTATTGAATATATGTATTTTTTATAGAAAATAAAGAATTCCTGAAGTATAGAAATAAGAGGAACATTTAACTGAATGTAAATTACAAATTAATGACAGTGTGGTGATCCAAAAATAAGAGTTGTTTACCGTAAGTGGAGCTCTCCAGTGCTGGATTGGAGCCCGTCTACTCGGAGCTCGCCCTAATTATGGAGGATAGAAATGAGCGCCCTTTGGTTTAGGGAGGACAGAAGTCTCCCGATATGTATTGGTTAGAGATATTTGTTTATCGGGGCTTCTGTGAGGAGATGGGTGCCCTACTTTAGGTTTAGGAAGTTTCTACATATTTTAGATTGGTTATGGATAAAATGACTCCATTGTGGTTCGGACATATTTTTATATTAAAACGGAGCCAACGTGTAGATAGAACTGATTTCGATACATTCTGCCCATCGTAAAGGGATTTAACAACAACATATTAAATAAACTTTAAAAGGTGTCTTTTTAAGAAACAAAATGTTTATTCATTCAATGAACAAGAAGATATGTGTGTTTGTTTTAGTATGTGTATGTGAGTGTTCATTATATTTTTGCATTATATTGTGACGATGAAAATGCAATACAAATTAAAATGTTCTTAAGAGTTTGTAACAATTGGAAAGTAATCTTTATTATTATTATTATTATTATTATATGAAGTAATTGTAACACATTTAATTAAATTTGACTTAATTTCAGTTGTTTTATATACAACTTTCAATTCTGGCCATTGTTTCTTCTTCTGGAGAGTTTGATTCTCACCAAAGGCTTATTCTTTATTATCCGACCGTTGCCGTGGAAACAAATGGCCCGAATTGAAAGTTGTATAGAAAACAACTGAAATTAAGATGAAGGGAAAAACTAGTCAAAGTTAATTAAATAATGAGATTAGAAATCTCATTTTGCTTGGGATAAGGTCTGGCCTTCCAAACTCCACACAGAGAAAAACACGGCTTCCGGGCTTCTCATTGGATGGCGACCCTGTGATGATTCGGAGGGGGCTCTGATTGGATGGGCTCCAATCCAGGCGCTGGAAAGCTCCACTTACAGGAGACAACTCTTATTTTTGGATCACCACAATAGTAGTAGAATCAAATATCAAGAATCCATGACCATTGTCTGGGGAACTAGGTTTGAAAGCATTTTCTAGGTCCCTAGAACATGGTGATCAAAATTTGGGCGTGGCCAACAGGGTGCCTTTTCATAATGGCTGCCGTTTTGTTAATCCTTGGTCTGACAGATGTAAAATATGGTAGTTAAACAGTGTAGTTATATTGAAATGTTCTACTTAGAATTAAGTGTCCCTGTTTAAGGCTGGCAGGAATTATTTTTTGTGCTTGACCACATGGGAGACTCAATAACTCCAGATTATCGCCAAAATCTGTGATGTCATGAATGAAGAGGACAAAGTTGACATTTTGGATTTTAGAAAGTAAATAACCATGTAGACTCGACCACATGGGTAAAATAAAATTGAACAATGAAAGAAAGTCCATACGAATAGAAATGAAGATAACTGCAATATATTTATAGACATATATTTAATAAGAAAACAAATTACAATACAGATGAGTACACACATTTAGGCTGAAGACACAACAGTAAGATAAAAGAGAATGAGAGACGATCGCTAACTAGAACTAGCTTGAGCAATTTGGAAGTACTTATGATGAAGGATAGTTATGACAAAGATAATTAGCTACTATCTCTAACAAGTGGGAATAGAAGAGAAACTCGTGACAGTGTTGCAAAAGGCTGTTAGCTGCATTTTTATGTGGCGGAAAGGTTTACTGAATTAAATATATTTTGATAGGTATGGTTGTCAAAATACCAAGATGCTACTGAAAACGGGGATTCAGTAAAGAAAGGAAGGAAAATGAAAGGAGCTCTCGAGACTGGAATATACACATAAGATATATCTGTGGAAAGCTTGTATTTTAGAACTGCTATTGGCTCTCAAGGCATGTCGCAGATTAGAGTGTAGAAGTAAGAAGTCTCAATGCCAGAAAGGAAAATAGCAAGACAAGGGAAGAAGAAAATCATGAAATGAATAAAAAATATCTAACTTTAAGAAAGAAAGCTAACTACTTTGTTAATATGAGTTTTTTTCTAAATTAGGAATATGAGGTGCAGAATTGCCAAGAGTTCAAACTCTGGTAGAGGCTGTTTATATTCACTTTGCACTTGGGAAAGGCATGAATCTCTTCCCAGCTATGGATAAAATAGCAAAGTAGACTGGGCTCTCTAGCCTTAGTAAGCAACCAGTCTGAGAAGGACAACTCTGATTCCAAACCAGGGAGTGGAGCCCCTTTAAGGAGGTTGGATGCCAACTTTGACATCCTTCCAGCAGCTTCTGCAGAGAAGTTGATGCCAAATGTATCGTGCTCTACTTTCTTTTGGACTACATCAGTTAGGCTGAGAGGTCGATTCTGTTGACTGTTGACATATGCCACGATGCATTGTCCAGGCATGCGACCTGGAGGGGTCACTTCAGTCTCGTTCCATTGTCTATCAAGACAGAAGGAGGCCTTCTAGGAATTTAATAAAAGTTGCAAAACCTAAATAACACAAAATGGTCAGTAGGATCTTATTTATAGGATCTTATTTATAGTCTGTATTTGATCAAAGATTACCGTTATTTCTTTTTTTAAAAGCAAACACAATTCTATTTGAATAACAAATATTGCTGTACAGACATGAATTTTGCATAAGTTCAGGTTTATTTAAACTTTTCTCTATCTTTATTTCAACTATCTTGCTGCAAGAGTCTAGAACATGCATTTACACGGATATAGGATTTTTCATACCTACAGAATACAACACACAGTCTTTTTTGTCATGTTTTTTTTTTTTTAGCAAAAACTTCCCTTGGCTTATTTTACAGACATCAAGGTAAACCCCTTATCCTACCCATCCTAGTTTTAATGAGAAGGTGCCATGTGGGGAACAGATCCCCAATCACTTTTTGCTAGCCATTCTGAAGACAAGTTTAGAATATTTTTTTATTTTTTGTTATGTTATTATTTGTTTTAATTATAATTAACTAAGCTCTTTGTGATATTCATTTCAGCTGACGTGATATCTCCGGAGAAATTTCTTTGTCTAGGGTCTTCTTACTCCTGAATTGTCTTGAATCACTTTGCCGATTCACTAACAGCTGGTGATGAAGGCAGTGTAAGTAATAATTACCCTGGAGCAGCCGGGGAGATATTTTGCTGAAATGATGTCACACAAAAATATCTTTTATCCTCTTTTTTTTCTGCAAGGATTAGTATCAGCTAAAATATTGTTGGGACCATGATCATATAAAACACAAATTATGTCCTGCTTGCTATCAAAAATAAACATAACCCCCTCGATGACGTCATAATTGGGTTTTTTTGTTTTTTTTAAAAGCGTAACGATTTGAACCCTCTTCGCTCCAGAGTCAAGTCACCCGACCAGGGTGACGTAAAAACTTTGATAGAGAATATTCAGCATTACAGTTTTGTTTAGGATGTCCCCAAAAAGTTATAATAATTTTAAAATTTGGGGGTGGCAGGGGGACCCTGTGACCAATCACAATCCAGAAATTCTTTTTCTCATAAACTTCCCCCAGTTACCCTCTACCATGTGTAACTATTATAGTTTTGTGTTTTTTGCTCTTTATGGGTGAATAAGCAGGCTGAACATTACCCATTTTTACAAGTTTTCCCCCAAAAAAGATGTAATTAAAGGGTCATAAATAATTCTTCATCAACTTAATTAAGTTTTCCTTTATTTTGTTCAAAATATATATATAAGTCATAATACAAAACGGATTGTTCACCCCAAAGCAGATGCGTAGTAGGAGGGAAGTGAAAGGGGACAGTCGCTCCCGGACACAAGTGTGAAGGGGCACAAAATTTCCTCTGTCCTATAATGCTTGTTAAATAATAATTATGCCCTCCCCTAGGATATAGCACAACTGCCCTTGAGTGCTATCATTGCCCCTGGGTGCTGAGAACCCTTGCTATGCCACATTAATGTGTACTAATATTCTTATTATAGTTACAGGATATAAACTAGGCTAATGTTTCATTAACTCATCTGTCTAATATGGAGCTAAAAATAAATTTCTTTGATAAACTTTGATCTTTAATAAAACATTTTTTTAATACAATCAAACAATAGAAATCCTTTATTGACACAAAATGAAATTTAAGAAAAACTGTGTATTAAAAGAATTCATCTAGTTTGACAAATTTAAGAGTAGCTACAGCTAGACTTTTTCATGATGCTATTTATTTCTTTTTTTAAAAAAAGAGTACACAATTTTACTCCAGGGACAATATTGGGTGAGCTTAACTGAGAAAGTCCATTTTCTGATTTAACCCAACAGGTGTCATCTTTTTATGGGGAAAAAAACAATGATTGTTTCTTTTACTATCTTGATTAAGAAATGAAACATTGTACTCATTATTTTCTTCACTGCACTGTTATCATTTCTATCCAAAGTTTCTCGTCATAACTACATGCAACATAGGTTTCAGTCTTTGGAGCATTAATAAGTTTGTTAGAGGGGCTTTTTGTTACTTTGCAGATAATGTGTTCAGTTGATTGTGATGTAATGTAAGCATTGAACTAATTTACTTTAATAGGGATAATTATGTGCAAATATATTTACTTTCCGAGTCCAAAGTATGCCGAATATCAGCTTTAGCTTTCAGCTCTTCAGGAAGTATCCATAGGCCTGTTGTAATAATCTTTTATGAACTAGAAATGGATGACAGCATACGTTTTCATAGTTTTTAGTACTCATCTTAATTAAAGATCTGAAAGTGCATAAACATTACTTTATTAAATGTATATTGAATACATAATTGGCAATAAAGATAGAAAGTATAAGGTTTAGTGGGTATATAGCATAACTCATGTAGGTAGGCTACATACAGTAATGATTTAATAAGGATACTTATATGTGGCTACTTTTATTATGATTTTATTGCATAGTTTGTATAAGGAAAACTTTCTTATTGGGTATTAGTTTGATGAGGGTTTGACTATAGCCCTTTAATTACATTTTTGAGGGTGGAAATTAGGAAAACTTATAAGAATGGGTATTGTCCAACCTGCTTATTCACCCATGAGGAGCAAAAAACACAAAACTGTTATAGTATGATAGAGGGTTCCTGAGGGCAGTTTATGAGAAAAAGGATTTCTGGATTGTGAATGGATGCAAGTCCTTATTAACATAATGTGTTTGTGTGTTTTTTGAAGATTGAAGTTTGAGTTATTTGAAAAGTTCTTTGGTGATTCTTGATATTTGAAGATTGAGTTCTTATAGATTTGATTACCTGAAGATTTGATGAGTGGCAAAGTTCTTGATGTAATTTGAGCTGATAAGTTGAAGAGTAGCAAAAGTTTGATAACTTGAATTCTTAAAGACTTGAAGTAAGTTGATGCCTTGAAAGGTGATCATTGGGGATCAATCCTTGTATTTTGACAGGGTCAAACTTTTAACTTTTAACTTGAGTTTTAAAGCAAGTGATTTGACGGTGATGATATTTTTTGAAAGAGTTAACCGTTTTTGGCCAATGCCATTGTGAGGAAGTGAGAAAAAAGGTATTGTCCTGGTGATGGTCACATGACCTTTTTAAGGGGCTCTCACTGGATGAATCTTAGTGATTTCCAACCAACGGAAAAAGTACATGTGTCTAAGTCCAGAGTTTTTTTGCAGGTGAGGTGAATAAAATAGAGGTATACAAGAAAATTCCAATAGTATGCCTTTTGGAGCTTAAAAACTATTTTTACTACTTTCATGACTCAGGGAATGGCATGCCTCAAGTTTTCTTAACATTTCCCATTTTAGTAATTCATGCATGACTTTTATCTCCTTCTTTGTTGAATAAAGCATATTATTGTTGCTCTGGTCTGTATTTCAACATGGCTTCACAGTACATCTGTTTTTTTCCACATGCATTTTCACACATTAGTTGGTAATGCTTCTGCAGCTTCTACAAGTTGTTAAGACTGATTCCTTCATGAGTTTAATCCCAAATGTTATAGTCTTACTAACTTTACAATATGTTACAATAAAAAATAATATTTCATCTAAAAAAATAACTTGTTTAACTATAAAAAGTTTAATCTTTGTGTGTGTGTATATATATATATGTAT
>VCCN01001015.1:19701-31462 GCA_006491835.1 Architeuthis dux | reverse complement strand
TTCCCGCAAATATCCGCTCTACTATTTTTGTATTAAGCTCTCTTCGGATACTGATACATAAGGCTATCATATATCCAACATTACCTATATATATGTATGTGTGTGTGTGCGTGTAATAATAATTATTGATTAATATTGTTAATATTAATGAGCGCACAGATACTAAACTCTGGTCCTACCAGAAGTGTCGGGTAGCAAATATTTGATTGTAGGCAGAGCAAGCAGATACTACACTATGATCTTAGAGGGCCAGTGAGCAACACTTTGATCCTAGGCAAAAGTAATGATCCATACATAAATAATTCAATAATTGTTTATGGGTACTATGCTAGTGATTGATATAAGAAGAAAGGGAATTATTAGCAAAATATGTAGCATGGATACAAGAAATTGCCATCTTCTTTTATCTTAAAGTCTATTGAATGCCTTTTAAAAACTAGTAAAATCTTATTTGAAAATCATACACACAAATAAAACAAATTCATACTTAGAAATTTTAATAAGAATGGGAAGCTTTGAAAATTGCTGTGAGGAAATTATTAACTAAAGCCGTTTTCATCACAGAGATAACCTGATAAAACAAACAAGAATTTTTTGAATATATACCTAGGTCGATAATATTGTTATCTAAAAGTTTGGAAAAAGAGTGACATGAACACTTTTTGACCCCTAAAAAAAGTATCCCCTTACTTTTGACCTCTAAAAGGGAAAAAAGTTTTCTCTGCAAATTTGACCCCCAAAAAGTAGAATAAAGTTACACCTCAATTTTGACCTCTAAAGTGGAAAGAATGTACATCTCACATTTGACCCCTGAAAGTGAAAAAAAAGTTCCCCTCACTGTTGACCCCAAGTTTAAAAGTATGATCAGAATATGAAAGCAGGTAAAAAAATGAAAACACAACTTTAAAAAAATGTGATCAGAATCAGGTAAGGTAAAAATGAACAACTTAAAAAAAGGGTTATCAGAATATGAGGACAGGTAAAAAAAAAACTATCTTCCAAAAAACTGTGGGATCAGATTAAAAATTCTCTCATGAAGTCACAATGTTCTATTTCGACGTCATACCCGGTGGCCACAAAATAAGGGTCTAGTCCCGCATTATAGTTATATCGCAAATTGTACACCCCCTCCTAAAACATGATGTAACAGTTGAAAATCACCTGGATTTGTTTTATTCTTCAAGTTAGAGTGTTTGGAAGCTGTAGCGCTAAAAAAAAAAAAAAAAAATTATATTAATACAGGCCTCCCCTAATATAACGCAGTTTGTAAAGTGCGGCTTGTGACACAAGGTGGCTGGATGGTGGACCCCCAATTTTTTATATTTTCCCAGTAAACCGCGAATTAAAAAAGGGTAATGTTGTGTATTACGTTCGTAAAATAAATTTCGCATTCCAAACACTGAATTACCTACCTTATATTTTCCCCAATATATTATATTCAATATATTGCATTTCGGGCTCGACTTTCGTTTTATTTCTGATGCACTGATTATTTATTTTTGTATCGGACACCACGTATCAGGCATCAACGAGCTAGATATGAGTTATGGCATGATTTTCGGCGATATCTGAGGAGCAAGGGGGATTTCTTTAACATTTTTAATACAGTACCGTAGGGTAAAACGGACAATTCGGCCGTCAATATTTCAAAGCCGGACATTTCGGCCGCGTTTTGTTTTTAAAGGCGAAAATGACTATCTAAACGGGATATAAAACGAAATAGAATCAATATGTAAATCCAATGCAATTTACAATAACAATAAGTTAATTCATGATTGTTGTTTAGAGTTTTACTGTTTTATATATCTTTTTTCAACTTTTTATAGCTAGTTTTTTTATTTTCTCGAGTCATGTTATTTAATGTTTTTTTATTTAATTATAATGTTTTACGTTTACGATCTTACTGATAGAATATTTGATAAAAAATAGAAAAAGATTTTGTTAAATAGGTGGATAACCGACTTTTTGATAACAATAACATCAAGTGAACCACGTGACGAATTCTACGAAATCGACTACGGCTACACAAAATAGGCAAAAACAAACGCAATGGAACATAGTTGATTGCAACAAATAAACAAAGCTTTAATATTAGTATAAATTTGTTTTAACACCGGTGTTCTGTGGAAACTTTCATCACATTGCAGCAATTTAATTTCTCCGCCGTGAAAACTATCGTGCTGCACCAACTTTATTTTACAATCAACTCTTATCTATTTTGTGCATCCGTATTTTTTATGAAAATGGAAAACATTTTAATTAAATAAAAAAATTAAATAACATTACTCGAGAAAATAAACAAGAACTATCTAGTAGCTATTAGTTGAAAGTTGAAAAAAGATATATAAAACACTAAACAACAAACACGAATTAACTTATTATTATTGTAAACTGCATTAGATTTATATATTTTGATGCTATTTCGTTTTAAATTCCGTCTAGATAGTTATTTTCGCCTTTAAAAAGTAAACGCGGCCGAAATGTCCGGGTTTGAAATATTGGCGGCCGTATTGTCCAGGTCCGAACTGCCCTAGATTCGTACCGTAGTAGTAGCTGTTAGCTCGACGTCCACGGGGCATGATTGAGTTTACGAAAGAAGTCACAATGTAAACAAATTTAAAACAAACATTTATTGAAAAAAGAAAGAAATTATGAACGTAAAATACAACATCCGCTTTTTCCCTGATACATTATATATTGCATTTCGGACGTTAAAACGTCCGAAACAAAAAAAATGAATAATTAAAATAACACCGGTAATCTAAACTAAAATTGACGTTTAAATTCACCGTGTTTTTTTCTTTTTGGGGGGGGGTCACTATTTTTTTTTTTTTTTTTTTTAACAAAGTGTATTTTCATTTAATAATAAATTAATGAATACTGAAAGTTTTTATTAAAAATCGTTTCTCATTTTTTTAGTCACTAACATTTCAAAATTCGAGATGCGTTCCGGATTTTTTTTTGGTCAGGTCATGTAATTTTATTTATTTATGTTTTTTGTTTTTAGTTAGAAATATGTGTTGAAAATTTGTATATTGTGAATGTTTTTTATTGAAAGTTGGTCCGTCGTGAGTTGAGTATACCTTACTTTGTATTGGAGTTATTTTGGTAATAGTAGATTTAATTTAAAAAAAAAAAAAAACATTAAAAAATTCCTTTGTTTATTTGTTCAAATCTCACTTAGTTTTGATACGATAGACGATGTTAGCCGTTTTTTTTTTTACTTATTATTGTCGACCTTTGAATATCGCCAATTCAACCCCGCATTTATTGCGGCTCGGGTATAATGCAGTTAGTTGGCTTTCTTGGAACTCCAACGCCCGCGTTATAACGGGGGCCTTTAGTTTTTCTTTTTGTGGCTATGTATGCACGTTACCGTAACACAGCAAAAACAGCACATGATAGGCAGAGGTTGTTTTTGTTTTTTAGCGCTATACCCTCCAAATGCTCTAACTCAAAAATAAAACAAATCCGGGTGATTTTCAATTGTTACATTATGTTTTAGGAGAGGTGTTCAATTTGCAATAATGCTGAACTAGACCCTTATTTTGTGTCCACCGGTTGTGACGTCGTAATAGAACGTTGTGACTTCATAAGAGAACGTTTATACTGACAATTTATTTTTTTATCTGACCTCATATTCTGATAAGACATTCTTTTCTTTACATCGGATCTCACCTGCCCTAATATTCTGATCACACTTTTCCTTTTTAGGGGTCCAAAATGAGGGAACTGTTTTGCCCTTTTTGGGACAAATACTAATTTTAGAGTAGTTGCTCTTATTTATTTATTGGCAAATAATTATAATATTAATTCGATCAGACAAAGGAAGTGATTAGATATCGAGCTTAATGGCCGGCAAAGGCGGCCTTTATACGAAATAAGCTATAAAAGTGTAAATGTGACGGTTTTTAAACAGTAGAAACTGAAAGGAAGTTAGAATTAAATCTTCGTTTTCGATTTTCTCAGTAATCGATGTGTGATACATTTTGTTCTGATTTCAGTGTGTTAAACAATATCATGTTTTATAACGCCTTCATATGGAAAATTGGAATATATATATGTGGCGTAACCAGATTGCGGGGGGGCCGCTAACATTTACCGAGCTTTGGCAACGGAAAATTTGCAATAAATAGACATGCATTATCACTTAATTGATGAAAAATAGACCCAAAGGCTGAATTATTATTTATGTACGTACTATATCCTTGTTATTGTATAATGTCAGTAGACATGCAGGAGGTGAACTATAATTTATAAAGCTTTGTGGGCCTCCTGGGAGGGGGATTTCTTTTTTCAAACAGCCCCCCACCCCAGCTACGCCCGATTTCTTTTTTTTTTTCATTTTAAAGCCATTCAAGTTTCTTTTGAAATGTATCATGCTGATTTATTTTAAATATTGCAGCAGAGACAGGTCCTTCAAGGTAAAAATTGTTTCGAAATGTTTAAAAAATACAGGTATACCTTCTTTTTAAATCTTTTTTTATAAATCTTCTTGTTTCCTGAACGAAGAATCCGTCTTTACAGCTCTCTATGGTTGGTTTGTGTATGGTTTACGACGGACGGACGGAAAGTAAGTTTATACCCCCCCCCCCCCTAAAGCCGGAAAAAACATTTTTTCCAAAGATAACGAATGTCTTATTGAATGAAAGTTGAAAGCTCACAAATGTTTTTCTGAAAAAAAAAAAAAAATGTTTAATATGGTTTTCGGGATTATCCGCTAAATTCAATCTTAACCGCAATAATACCATAACCAACGAACCGTACGACTACATCTAAACCCGCATGATCAAAGTCTTACTGAGAATATTTGGAAATAATCTCTTATCCTTTTAATTTCTAAGATTATTTCAAAATGTTTCTCACTTGATGCATTTACTTTTTTTTTTCTATTAATAGAAAACAGATTTTTCTAAAAAAAAATTAATTTCGCTGTGTATTTATTTATTATTGGTATTGAACATTGAAGTAAAAAAGGAATTTTTTCACAAAGTATATTCCTGGTTTTCTTTACTTTAATCTAATATCATAGAACTGGAAAATCTTGAATGATTTATTAAACAAATTTTATGACAAAGCGGACAAAAATATTTTTTCACGTGTCTTTTTTCTCAGCGGAACTTTGCATAAAAAGGGCCGGGAAGATAAATAACTATCCTGGTACTGTTAAAAAAATGTTTTTTAAAAAAACCTCCAAGCCGAAATAAATGTACATTACAGGTCACATTTTGATCAATAATTTTTATGAAAAACTTGATTAAATTACCCCCCCCCCTTTTTTTTCGAATTCCTCTGAAGTCGTTTTCTAACTCCACTAAACTTGGTCATTATTCATATCCCATTTTATACTAGTTCGTTCTCTTCCACTCTCCCTCGCACTTGGCAGTTTCTACACAACTGTTACTACTGGGGGTTGATTTCTAAATTATCATCAACGGTGTTTCGACCTGAATGCATTAAGAAGGTAAGTTTTTAAAAGAATAGAGACATTGTTTTGTAAACGAAAAAATATATTTATTTAATATACTACTACACAGCTGCGGTAGAGACTGATAGCAAAAGAAAAGTGCTACTGTACAAAAATTGTTAACTGCTAAATGACACACCCTGATTTTTTCTTCCATGCTGCTATTATTAACGAAATAACTTTTGTAGTTTTCAACCAGAAAACTGTTATTTCCCAATGATGCAAATAGTTACAGAAGGAACATATTTTCTTCTCGAATAAGTGACTTAGTTAACTTAAAGTAAACCATATTTTTCATCACTTTTCGATTTTTTTTCTTTTCGTCGTTATTAGTTTATTTTTGTGATAACTATCTTTACTTTACCGAAATAATAAATATCTCGTATTTTTTACTAGAACAGTTTACCAGGGTAGTTTGTGAATCACAGTTTAAATAATGGTAGTTGGTAGGTCATCATTCTCACCAGTCATTGTAAGTAATCATTTGGGTGCGGTTCAGTTTTAAAAGAAAACAAACAGAAAGAAATCCCCCCCCCCTTTTTTTTTGTCCGCAATTTAACAAAAAATGATACTTAAACGCTGGTGTTGTTTTTATGTTGAGATGTTTTGTCTGATTGTGATTATTTCGAAATACAAACAAACCTGATAGTTTCAGTTTGTTATCGACAGTTATTTTTCCTCACAAAATAAAATAGTACAATAATTAAATTGTCGCCGATGCTACTTAGTACTTATGCTTTGAAATTTCAGCAGCATAATTTTTTTTTTCCTTTCGTATTTTGTTAAAGTCGTATTATCTTTAATGCAAAAACTGAAATATCAATATTTTCCCTTTTTGGGTGCATAATGTATGTCATTACATTAACTAATTCTTCTTTGAATTCCACAGGTGTTACGAGAAGAGCCTCACCCACCCAGTTGGTGTTTTTTTTTTAGAGCGTTAGACGACGAATGTGCGGACTCAATTGCCTCCTGCTGGAAAAAAAAGAAAGCTATCTAAATAAAAGTTTGGAGAAATTCTTTAAACGATCATATTTATAATACGAGTACAACAACACCTCGGTGAATGACTTCAAAAAAAAAAAAAAAAACATTGCTAGCGACACTTTCTGCTTTATAATCCGCAACCGACTAACTCTGTTTAGTGTTTTTATTGACCCTTAAAAGAAAGAGACCGATTTTTATTACTGTCAGTGTCAACCCTAGACTTGTACCAACAATACAATAGTGACGGAAAGTTTCTAATCTTTGCAATAGAAATCTATGTTGTATACACCACACGTGTGTTGTGCATCTTCACTGTAATTTTTACTTTTTGTTCTTACAACCTACCAGTTTTTAGTCCTCGGCAACTTGACTAAGTTAAAGATGAATTCATTCATTACCAAGGCAACTAAATATTATGATGACTTTCTGAAAAATGGAGGTAGGTATTGATTGATTTTGTTTTATTTATTTATTTTTATTTTATAAATATTGACTCAAAAGGGTCTATCATTGTCTAGATTCCTTTCAGGTTGAATAACAAGTTCAGTAAATGAAACAAAGGTTCTGCCGAAAATCTGCGAATATATGGGCTTGATTTTCACTCTAAGTCAAATATTTAAACTTAGACAATCATTTACTACTATCAGTGTTGCTGTAATGTTTAACTTTCCAACAACTTGCCAATTGAAGCTAATCAAACGTTGGATGTTCTTCCACATGTAATGCTTAAAAAAAAAAAAAAGAAATTCAATTAATGTAAACCACATTTGAAATTACGCTGGATATAAACTGATACTGTTTTTTTGTTTTCTTTTTCTTTAAAATAAAGAATTGACAATTATAAAGTTCGCTTAACTAGGTCGGTCTATTAATTTTTTTTTCTTCTGTTTTGATTAATTCTGATTATAGTTAATCCCCATGAAAAGAAATCATGGATATTTTTTTTTATTTTTTTAATTTTTTTTTAAAAGAATCCACTGAACTCGTTTCAGTAGCAGAGTCCATTGTTTCAAATGGCGGGTAGGAAATATTTCTTTTAGCAAAATTGTTACCTTTAAGTGGATGAGTCCATTGTTAGTACGGACAGCGAAACAAAAAATCACACTACTGTTCATTATAAGTAAAGTAGATGAATTTCAATGTGGTGCTGGTGAAATTTCAAATGCGCGCAGATCCGTGCACCTGACATAGCTTACAAAAAGAAAATACACAATTTTTACAATTTTGTTTTTTGCAGTAAATATCTACTACACCAAGTCGGAAAAAAATAGTTGTTAGTTTTTCGGAAAAAATCTTTAACGTTCGAACCCTCGAGGCAGCCCCGCCCAAAAACATTAATAAAAGCACATAAATCGTCATTAAAATATCACAGAAACCTAGTTTGAACAACCTTCACAAGGGAAGTAAGAACATGCTTCGAAGCCTCACTTCCTTACAACGGGCGGAAAGTAATGGTCCTGTTTACCATACAGTTACATTGTAAATAGAACCCCCACGTAAAACCTTAAAACATTTATAGGAAGATTGTTAGGGTCTAACGGATTAAAAGCACCAAAAGTTAGTGGCGAAAAATATTGTTTCTATTTTTCGACATAACTTAACGGATGTGTAGATACCAGAGACTACTAGTAGTCTGGTATCTACACCAATAAATTATTGATACTGATATAACAATTATTTTATTATACTGATTAAACGAACTTTTAAAAATAGTTTTAGTTTCAAAGTTTAAAATAGGTAACAGTTTTTGAGTTAATGACTCAAATCTCTGTGGCACCTTGAGTGTATTTTTCCATAATATTCTTGTTTTTTCGCTACTTTATTTATGTCACGCACGGGGATAGCAGAAGAATTCTATCATGTGCACATGAGTTTTTATTTGTGCAAAATCCACGTTTTAGGCTTTTAAAAAAGCATAAGTTTAAAGGACGTGACATACTATAGGCGAAGTTTTAAGCCGTAAGGAACAAGTCTGTCAGTATTACTTTTTGTTCTGTCTTTAAGTTGACTATTTAACTTGGGCAAATTAAGGTGACTTGCATGTACAATAGTTTGCCACACTTATCTCGTTTTCTTAACTTTGCGTCTGTTTGTGGCAAAAGAAGGCGAGAGAGAATAATTGAAAGTGTTTTAGTAAGCCAACGTTTACTTGTAAACACCCACGTGAAAGGAACATACAAAATTAAAATTGATATAGCTTTTATTTATCCTATTTTCAATACAGTTTGTAGGCTTTTTTAACTGCCCTGTCCACGACATAAGGCAGAAGCCAAGCAGGTCATCAAGGAAAAGTTCCTTTCGTTTTAAAACAATAAAATCACTTGTATCCATTCGTACATTTTCCATATAATCATGGGTAAACTTATAGAAGACAAACGCTTAAAAACATGGTAATCAGATGAAAATATAATTAATCTTGTCTATATATATATATATAAGTGAGAGGTGTCACGTATAAAACCACCTAAACGGGACGCAGCCCAACCAAATTCATGCATACTCAATGGACCTAGGGGAAAGTTGTATAAAGTTTTGAGAAAACATTTTTTTAAAATGTAACTATAATGCCAAAGAAAGTGGAACCTTACTTTCCGTCCATATACATATCATCTTTTATATGTTTGTATATCATTTTTTAAGGGGTCAAAGAGAAGTTTTTTTTTCCTTCCGTAAAAGGGTAAAAAATGAAGGGAGACTTTTTTCCCCCACTTGGTGTCAAAAGTAACGGCTGACTTTTCCCCTCCTTTAAGGGGTCGAAATTGAAGTGGAAACTTTTCCCTCCCTTCAATGGGTCAATAGTAATGGGAGACTTCTCCCTCAAGGGGTCAAAAGTGAAGGGAAACTTTTTTACATGTCTAAAAGCTTGAGTCCTTTTTTGTACTCCTTAAATATTTTCAGCTAGTTAAATATATTTTAATGTGTGCTAGGAACTTTTTTCAATTGAACCTTGAAGTAAAATTTTCCAAAAGTATAGAATTTGTATTCAAAAAGAGGATTGCTTCAATTGTAAAATTTATAAGATTCTGGGAAATATCACCCAGGATTTTTTTAGTAATTTTTCTGTGAATTCACAAAATACTCCTGCAGGCTAACACACGTGTATGTTTTGCATCAGGTTTCTATGAACTTCTGGCTACTTGTGCAGGTGACTTCTTGCACTACTTTCGAGAATAAATGTTCAATTCTTTAAAAATTTCTACTTTCAGGATTTTCATAAAACGGTTGCTGGCACACAATGATAGAGGATATGATTAATTACATTTTTTGTTTTTGTCATCGGATTTTTGAAGTATCAATTTTCTACAATTTTATCATTTATTATAACGATATGCCATGGAAATAGTACTCTTTTTAAAATTTTTTTTATCAGTTTTTATTTTTATAACAAGTGAAATACTATTATTAGAATAAGTATAAATCTCTTGTCAAGAATTAGTTGTGCAGTTAATTGATGTCTTAAAATAACACACTATAGCTCCTGAAGGAATTTACTCTGAAAAAAACTAGTCTAACGCAGCAAAAATTAAAGATATTTAAAAAAGAATTGATAAAATAATAATTTTGGTTTAATTGTAAGAGTAATTATTAGCAAAATTTTATAAGTACAAATTTATTTTATATTTTTAGTCTATGGTTGCCAGCTTTCATCATCATAGAAACTTATTTGGGGGCTTAAATCAAGAACACATTAATGAATAAAGATTGTTCAAACTGAGACTGCTCTTGATAGATTTTTCATATTTCCAGCTATTTCTTACATTTTTATCTGCTTCAAAAAGTACTGTTAATGCAGGTATTTGGGGAAAATCACAATTTTAAAATTTTTTTAATATCTTGAAGAAATTTTATAAATAAAAGGCCCAAGTAATCATAAATTAACCTTAAAAACAAAAATTGATTATATCCATAGCCTAATTAGACAGATGGAGTAATAACCCCCCCCCATCCCACATGCACACATCTGCTCAAAATCCTGGATCCGCCCCTATAATGATCTCATAATTTTTATTAAAGCAATATGAAAATTGATAGAAATTTCACCATACAGGCTTGTATCAATTTTGTTACTGTTACTTTTCTTGCAATAATACTTTTATGCTTTTACCCCTATGCTAAATATTCCTCTATAACCAGTATTGACATGTGTTCATTTTAAAGATCACTGATAAAAGATAAACAAGCACTCTTGCTTGAAAGTTGATATAACAAACCTTACAATCAGTTAATTAAAATGGAATGGAATGGAATTGATGTCTTTTTTGGTATAGAGCTAAAATATCAAATTTGCTTTGTTTGATTAAATGCTAATATTCTTTATTTGTAAAATATCAATAATTTTTTGTTTTTATTAGTAAAATATTAATAGAATTTAATAGCTTGCTTACCCTTTATACTAAGAAGCTTTCTAAATCTGTAGTCATTCCGGAATGCTTTCAAACCAGAATGCCTGGAAGGTTTTTGCACTCTTCTCTTTTCATAGTATTTTCTCAGTTACAAATTAATGATCAAATCTTAATCTTGGTTTTTATTTTATTTTTCAAAACAACATATACTGGTTCCAACCAACAAGGGGATATTTTGTATTTTAATCATTTTTGTTTTTTCTATATCATTATCCCAAACAATAGAACACTTCCCAAAATATGCCAATTGTTGATAGTGTTGTTGAATTTAGAAAAATAGTTAGTTTCAAGCTATATCTGATAAATTGATAAACTAAGAGATACAAATATATGCATCTTAATACAAAAATTTCAAGTTGACATTGAAAGGCAGAGGCATAATTTAGCATTAAAAATAAATAGAAAATTAACAAGGATGGTTTTTGTTTTTGAAACTACTGGATTATATTTTAGTTTGTGGTATCTGCTAGTTATTTTTCTTTTGTATGTTACAATATAAATATAAACCACATTTTTTTATCTAGATACTTTGTGAGCAGAACCATGCAATATTATTTATGCAAATTCTTTGGACGAAACCATTTTGTTTTGTATAATGTCTATTGGGTCATTTTTCAAACTAAATATAACTTCCATTGAATAGAGATGTGCTCAATGCAGGCATTTTAAAAATCTTGTAAGGATTCCACTCCCATTCTCTTTGAAAATGTATTGTTTCCTACAAATTCAAAGAGACTTATAGTCAAACTTTAGAAATATGAAACCAATTGGAAGTGACTAACAGGTTTTGCCAAAATTACTTATCTACTTATAGTGCGATTTTCTTTTTTTTTCTTTCTTTCCCATTTCTCTGTAAGAATGGACTCTTACACTAAAAAGTAACAATTTCGCTGATAAAAATATC
>VCCN01001005.1:2795821-2806028 GCA_006491835.1 Architeuthis dux | reverse complement strand
TCTAACGTATAAAAATCACCGACGATTACCAACCCGGATACTGATACGGTAATGTAAAAATCCATAAACCTGCCCCCCTCTGAGTTCGATTATTTCCCCCCACCCCTATTTACAGATAATCTTATTTATTATTTATTGACTTGTGAGGACAGAAGACACATTCAACATTTGATGCTGGATTTATTGAAAGAAATAACGTGTATTATCATACTGTCCTGACCGTTTGCAAGAATTAATTAAAACTAACGTAGTTTGAATCATTGCTTTGTTAACTTCTAAGTGGCGTGGTTAGCATATGTCAAAGTCAGTGTGTCTAGCTAGCACATGGTGTGCTGTCATGGCTGATAGGGTTGGAGACGGTTGCAACAAGTTGTGGCAACCGTTCCCAAGCTTTAAAAAAGTGTTTAAAAATTAATTTAGCTGTGTCATTTTGGGATGTCTGTGTTTTTAATAATCAGGTTTACAAAGCGTATTAGCTGAGTCATTTTGGGATGTCTGTGTTTTTAAAAATCAGTTTTTGAAAACGTTTTACAAAGCTTATTAGCTGTGTCATTTTGTGATGTCTGTGTTTTTAATAATCAGTTTTACAAAGCTTATTAGCTGTGTCATTTTGGGATGTCGGTGTTTTTAAAAATCAATTTTACAAAGCTTATTAGCTGTGTCATTTTGGGATGTCTGTGTTTTTAAAAATCAATTTTACAAAGCTGATTAGCTGTGTTATTTTGGGATGTCTGTGTTTTTCAAAATCAGTTTCTTTTTAAAGTTTTAATGAGCATAGTATTCTGAAAATATATATTGTTTTATAATAATATTATAGTATTATTTATTTATTTATCACATAACAGTTATTGAGTTTTTTGTGTATGCATACAACATTGGCCTACATATTTATTATCATGAAGATAAACCTTTATGCATTTCGTCGCTCAGAAGAAATTTGAACATTGCAGAGAGGTGCAGCAATCCATGCTGGGTAGTAGAAATGAATCTGCAATGTTCAAATTTCTTCTGAGGAAGTCGCTCGCAGCGACGAGATGCATAAAGGTTTATCTTCATGATAATACATATTTTAACACGCTTTTCTCAATCTTTCTTTTCCACATTGTCTAATAACATCTACCATTAATAATACTATAATATTATTATAAAACAATGCATATTTTCAAAATACTGTGCTCATTGAGACAAAAAGCAGAAGTTAATTGTTGAAATGTAATGTACATGTTGTAACCGTCCCTGATTAGTGTTGCATCTGTCCCCCAGAGACTTCTTCCATTCAAATAAATATTGTGAACGATATATCATATGTAATAATCTTTAAATGGTATGGGTAATTAGCAGACAGATGTAAGTTTAATATATAAAGGTTTTGTTGGTCTACTAGACCAACAAATAGTCTCTGAGTAATTGAGAGAAATGTCAAAAGTGTTGCAACCGTCTACAGTCTCCCCAACTTTGAATTGAATACATATTAATTAATAAACAGCGTAAAAATGTATTTCTCCGAAATTTTCAAGCACACATTTGGATTGCTTTCCATTCTACCATAGAGCCAGGGCCGGATTATACTATAAGGCTGAGTAGGCTTAAGCCTTGGGGCCCGTAGCCAACAGGAAAAATTATGGGATATTCATATTTTTCTTAATTTTATTTTTGACAGGACCATAGCCGGGTTAGCCTATATGCAAACTACGCTACGGCATAGGACCCCAAATAAATAGCAATTTAGAAATGTATCACTAGTACTACAGGGAAAATGAATTAAACAATAAAACTGTCAAAATAAGAACATTCCCTGGTGCGAAGACTGAGCGCTCACTATAACTGTTAAGATATTGTTAATAATATCTTAAATCTTCAAATGGTTCTTCGGTCGATTGAACTCCTTCTTGTTATTTGAGTTGTAAACGTTTCGGCCGATCCATTCTTCGGCCTTCTTCAGGTGTAAAATCCTAGTGTGATGGATTAAACGGAAGTTATGTTTAAAAGGGGGTAGCCCTTATAGCGCATGGCCCGGGTGTTTTTGTGTGTTTGTCTTGTCGGGTTTATAACACAAATGGAAGCCACATCGGGTTGAAATCCACTCTACGAAACGTCGTGTTTACAAAACAAATAACAAGAAGGCGTTCAAACGTCCGAAGAACCATTTGAATATTAATGACCCTTTTCAAAACTATAGAAAATATCTTAAAATTTAATAAAAATGTCCTAACAAGGACAAAAAAAAGGGAATGAGTATATTACACATTAGCACATAACAATCCACTTTAGTCACACGCATTACTTATTTAAAATTATACACGAAACGGCGGGGGAGGATGGTTCAAGATGGGGTGGGTGGGGCATATTGCTAATAGCCTATGGGCCCTGGTATATGTTAATCTGGCCCTGCATAGAGCCCTAAGCTGAATTTGATTTGAAGGGCCTCTTGGAGCCCCCTTCGCTCTTAGAAGCCCTGTTCTGTTGGCAAACGGGGCCATAAGCAGACGATTAGTTCGCGTATGCCACGGGCTGGCTCTGATGTTATATACACTTAAAACTTATAATTACAATAATAAACGTTATATCTTTAAGAGTCTACAGACCTTGGCTCTGAAGGTGGGGTCGGTCTAACGCAACAAAACTGTTCCCAATTGGGCGCCGCAGCTCCCAAGGCCGGCCCTGCCCGTGAATATCAGCTAACCTTGATAATGTGAAGAATGGTGAATGTCGCTACATACATCCGTGTATGTGTCTGCTTTTCTCTCTCTCTCTCTCTCAAGTGGAACAGTGTGAATTCAACCACCACCACACTACACACGAACAGTAGTCGTTACATACAACGATCTCCCGTTAACACAGTATATTCTCACTTAGTATATAAGTTAGTTCCTTTACTTACTGATATAACAACAAGCAGTCACGTCAGTGGAGGGAAGTTACTTCAAGTTGAGATATATACATACCAACACCGGTTTCTACTCTTTAAAAAACTTGTTACTACAGTTGTTTACAACTTTAAGTATTTTCGCTGGCCCAAAATGCTTTCACTGGATTTATTTTCTAATATCTTAAACGTATCGTAAAAAGATTTTAAGATATTGAGATATTTTGTATTTATTTACATTATTTTTGATCATGTGTTTTTAAATAACGCACGCCTGGATTTTACAAGTTAAAACATCATACTCTTAACAAAGCTGATATTCGAGGAGACATTTGCCATAATTGTGGAATTTGTATTATTTTTTTTTCTTTTCTATTTGTGTGGACTATCCCAGAAAGAAAAAGGTTAGTGTTTTTGTTTTTAGTACTATTTCTGTAAATTTTAACATTATTGTTTGTTTTTTGTACTGTTGTTTTTTTCTTCTGTTTAAATGTGGCAAATATTAAGTATTTAAAATAAAACTTATCCTAAATAAGTTAAGGGTTTAAAATTGGTGTAAACTAGTTTTGTACATGATGTGTGACTGTGTGTGTATATATATATATTATATATATTGTGTATACTTTTCTCGCATTAATAACTATTGTAATGGGAGATACTCTCGTTCTCGTGTGTGACAAGTAAAGATACTTAAAGCCTTCACATCAAAAAGCTTTGTTCAGTATACACCACATGGCTATGTATTTGTCTTGGGTTGGTGCTTATTTAATTAAACATTTTAGCGCTAAGGCCTTTTTGACTATATAGCAAAAAAAAACAATTTTTTAATTTTAAATTTTAATATATTTATGTAATTATATTTTTAGGCCGATATATATCGCCCGTGTAGTGTTGTTACGTTATTGAGGCTGATCTATCGGCCAGTCAGTGCTATAAGCGAACCTGTCATGGTTTAGAAATTCTTAAGGGGGAGATTTTCTTTAAAAAAAATTAAAATGCCCGCCCCCCCCTCCTCGAAAATTTTCAATTATAGAAGCTCTAAAACAGCTATTTAAGTGTATTGAAAACCTATCTTAATTTTAAACCAAAGTAAACAATGCGGGAGACTTGATAAGTCTGCAAATAGGAGAAAATCTTTTTACAGGTATATATTTTTTTTTCAATGCGGGAGATCCGTACAAATTCATTACATGCAGTGGGGAGACAACACTTGGCTTCAAAGTGCGGGAGTATCCCACGAAATGCGGGAGACTTTGTAGATCCTGTATACGGGTTAAAAATATTGAACATTAAACGTGCTGTTTTATCCTTTTTTTTTTTCTTTGTCTTGACGGGGGGAACAATGACACGAAACGTGTACATTTAATTTTACACGTATAAAAAAAAGAGTAAAGTCTGAAGTCTGTCTAAAGAAAAAACTTTTTCTCTCAAGGAATGATAAACAACTGGAACTCACTAGTCCAGCACGACCCAGATAGACTCACAACAAAAACCGTCAATAACTTCCAAGAATAAATACGACAAATACACGACACACAAAAAAGAGACTTTTGAAGTAAATAACTTTAACAGAGCCGAGATACAATCACATATATATGTACATGTGACTCACAGTTTTTCATGTGGTAACGAATTTATGCGGACAATAAAAATTAAGAATTGTTTAGTGGGGGGGAAAGGGCCGAATTTAACATTGGTGGGGCCCCTTCTATTTCTGTATTTAGCTATTTTCAAACAAATGAAATATTCATAAAATTATGATTTTTTTTTTTTTTTTTTTTTTTTTTTTTTTTTTTTAAATTTAAACCTAAAGTCCCTTATGGATAAATAATCTATCTCTATTTAACATAATACATCCTCTCATAAATGGAAACACTGAACATTGAAAAAAAAAATTTATGGCATTTTTTGGGAAGCCCCTAAAATATTGGGGCCTTGTGCAACTGTACTGTTCACATTCACTAAAATAAGGTCCTGAGTGGGGAAAATGAACAAAGGCCCTTCTTAGCTTTAAAAAAACCTTCGAGTTTTGAGTGCCATCTTTAACCCGATAAAGTTAAACCCTAAACCCACCGTTGATCTGAGAGCCACTGATAACACTTATCAAATTTTACATAATTGAGTGTAAAAAGAACCACTCAAGGGCGGATCCAGTGAGTCTTCCAAAAGACCCTGGAAGAACCCCCAGAATCTTTCCGAAAATTTTTAATTATTCTGTTTTCTGAGCGTCTTCCGAGTTTTAAATCTTTTCGTCTCAACACATGACAACCTTCAAGCCCCTCAGAATTTTTCCGAAAAAGTTTATTTATACTGTTTTCTGAGCGTTTTCCGAGTTTTAAATCTTTTCATCGCAACACATGACAACCTTCAAGACCCTCACAAATTTTCAAATTTTTTTTATTTATCTTAATTTCAGTAGCTGATAAGCACTGAAACGCAATTTTAGTCAAACTTGGATACATAGTATACAAATTTTTTCAGACCCCCAAGAAATTTGGAAGTCGGTCAGCTGAACAGGTTGGACTCGGCCACGCCACCACCCTGGTATTAAACAGATTTCTGACATCAAGATCCCTTTCATACTGGAACCCCCTTTCAGTCAAAACAGTAAACTCTGTTTCGTTTAAAAACAACCGAACAACAAATATAAACATTTCTAAAATACTCACACCTTAAATGCCAACCCCTACTACATCTGTTAGATGGATCTTCAGTTGGTCCTACTCTTTATGATATAATAATTAATTTAGTCTATAAATACCCCAAACCCCCATCTATCTCCCTTTACATATATAATATCAATCGTTATCTGAATGTCCCCTTTGTGTGATGTATTTAACCTGACAGTGACCGAAATACATGGGGGTTGATAATTTGATTATTTCCGGACACTTTTTTAAATATCTACTTAGTTAATATTTTGTTGTACTGACCGAGTTCCCCCACAACGACCGTGATCATGGGCGTCCGCTGCCACTTTTCAGGAGGGGGGGGGGTGCAAAAGGATATATTTCCGGGAGAGGGCAAAAAGGATATATTCGACGAAGGCTTACACTTTATTTCTGATTAGGGTGATCAGGCACAGATTTTCCATGGGTTGTAAGACCCCAATTAATGCATTTTCTGAAAGAGTACGGACTGAGGACCAGAAAACTTTTTATTTTTTCTTAATAGCCCAAAGGAATCAAATGTTATACAAAAACAAAGTTTCTAAATTGGGAAGTAATTTTAGAATTTTAATTCTGTTGTTTGTATATGGGGAAGAGATGTAAAAATAGCACAAGAAGAAGCTGTCAATACGTCAATATATGTTCTTTGTTTAGTAATAAAAAATATTTTACAAATTCTGTCGTCTTTATTCTTCAGGGATGTCTTTTTGAGTAGATTACTTATATTACTTTATTATTGTAAATGAGTAGATTAAATGAGTTGTAGTACTTTTCAAGGGGGGGGGGTGCACCCCCTTACGCCCATGTCTCCAATTGTTAAACTCTGTGTGTGTGTGTGTGCGCGTGCCCGCGTGTGTGTGCGCGTGCCCGCGTGTGTGTGCGTGGCTGGCTGACATTTCGATGAAGAGATAACGTTCGAGTCCTGCTTCGTGGTTAAAATGGTTGCATATTTCCACCGCTGAATTCAACCGTGACCAAACCCAATGCATGACGTTTTTTAAATTCTTGTTTTTAGAAATTATTTTCAAACAAATAAAAATGAAATATCCATAAAATTATGATGTTTAATTGAACGTAAAAGTGCTTCAGGGATCAATAATCTATGTAACGTAATAAATCCTCGAATAAATTTAGTCGAGATATTTTACTTTTGTTACTTGCAAAAAAGAAAAAGATATTAAAATATTTTTATGACATTTTATTTTTTATTTTTTTTTTTTGGGGGGGGGGTTCTAAAAACTTGGTGCCCTTTGCAGTTGCACAGTTTGTATTACCTTAAGTACAGTACGAGCTAAGAGTGTGGAAAACTCTTCATATGGAACCCCCCCCGCTATTTCTTAATGCCCTTGGGAAAGGTATGAATCCACCTTTTCTCCCCCCAGCTATGGGTAAGATAGCAGGGCAGATTCGGCTCTCTAGCCTTGGAAAGATAACCAGTCTAGGAGAAGGACAGCTCTGATTCCCAAACCAGAGAGTGCAGCCTCCTTGAGGCGGTTTGACGCTGAATTTGACGTCCTTCTGGCAGCCCCTGCAGCCAAGCTGATGTCTGACATATTGCTCTCTGTTTTCCTCTGGACTACAACAGCGAGACCGAGAGGGGGATTCTGACGACTGGGTATCCCAGGATCTCCATATATTTCGCCCAGGCATGCGCTCTGGAGGGGACACGCCAGTGTCGTTCCATTGTAGGTAGAGACAAAACGGAAACCAGCCCTGCATATTTCCCACTCTGCCAGTCGCTCCCCACAAAAAAGAAATGGCGCAACACAATCTTCCTAACTATCATATTTCCCCACTCTAGGCTGGTACCAGACAGCTAAGCTTATAGAGCAGGGGTCGGCAACCTTTTTGCCTCGGCGGGCCAGATCGTTTATTAATGAGTAGACGATGGACCAGATACATTTCATAAAAAAGCTTGAAACATGGGAATTATTCATTTAAATACATCTAGTCATATTTTGCCTCAAATCAATGAATAACACTCGCTAGGAAATTATTTGTGCTTAACCAAAAATGCCAATTAGTAATCAAAGAACTCGATTTAGTCATAATTTATTTTTATATTTAATCTATTAAAATGACACAAAGTATATTTGAAACATAAACAGTAAACATAATATAATATTTGCTCGTGGGCCGGTGAAAATCCCTACGCGGACCGGATATGGTCCGCCGGCCTTAGGTTGCCTACCCCTGTTATATAGGCTGCATTTCCCACTGATGCTAGAGGCCAGTGTTCGAACCCGAGTGACAACCAAGATTTCTTTATATATTTATTTTTAAGCAAGCAGGAAGACCTTTCCTACTTGGACGATTGCTACAATACAGTCTTCCTGTCCTCCTTTATTCCCTGCTCCTCCCCAGCTTGATCTTAGCTTCAGGCTTTCCTACTGGTACCCTAGGTCGATGTTCAAACACAGCTAAAGACAGGCCTGAATGCTGAGTTTCAAGGCAAGAAGAGGGGGGCTCCTAGTTGAAAAAAGGACGCGATATTATCTTCCTAGACCCATGTTCTTCTTGTGTCGTGTCCATGGCTTGGCTACGCGAACTAAGATTTAGGAGGGTTTTCCACCACATCTTTTGCAGGCTGTAGTGGCATTATCAAAGCAAGTCCATGACAAAACCTCCACCGGACAAAATCCCCTAGGTCAATAAAAAAAATATAGATTTCCAACGAAAAGGAATGTTGAATATAAATAAAAAGTAATCTTTTTAATGTGAGTCATTGCAAAGAGATTTTTATCTTTATTTAAAACAAATGAAATGTGTGGCTTATACACTTCGACCAATGATGGAAGGACATGGGCTGTATTTTGAAATTTGGTAGTGACCAGGTAGAATGTTGCTTATCTTTTGTGATTTCAACGAAGGCTTATTTTATTTATAACTGAAAATAGTAATTATATCCCATTCAAACGGGTGGGGATTTTGCCCGTATCCAGGCCGCATTTTACGTAGTCCTCCCGCAATATTCTTCTTATCTCCCACTCTCCCCCATGATTTTTGTTGAAACCTGTTTTTGTTTGAGAAATAATTCAGGATAGCTTGTCATCCACCCACCCCCCTATTTCAAGGAAACTTATTTTCTGTTCGCCAAACCTTTCAGTAAAAAGTATCAACTTTAAATGATTATTTGGTAGTGACCAGGTAGAATGTTGCTTAACTTTTGTGATTTCAACGAAGGCTTATTTCATTTATAACTGAAAATAGTAATTATGCCACTTGTCCCATTCAAACCGGTTGGAGTAGAGTGCAGTAAATCTTTACTAGGTTTAGTCTGGCGTAAGGTCATAGGGTGTGGAGCCCCCAGTAATAATCGAACGAAGGCTTATTTATAACTAAAAATAGTAATTATGTCACTTGTCCCATTCAAACCGGTGGGGTTTTTGTCCGTTGGGTGTTTTGTCCGTATCCCTATCAAAACATTTTTGTAACTCCTGGATTGTACCACAACTTTTTATCGAACGAGGTCTCATCGAAAATGAAAAATACACACCACAAATACACGCATATGCACATACACACATACATGCCACATACACGCACATGCCCATATACACATATATGCGACATACACACACATTCACATACGCACATACACTTACGCACACATACATGCCTTATATACACACACATTCTACATACGCACATCCACACGTACACACACAGGCCAGATATGCACGCACATACACTTACGCGCACATACACATACATGCCGCATACGCACATACCACATCCACACGTACACACACAGGCCACATATGTATACACGTACACCCACATACACCTACCACACACACACATACACACATGCTACATATGCACATACCAACACGTAAACACACCGGCTACATATGTACACACAGACATTCTACATACGCACATACCACATACCCACAGGCCACATATGCACATACATACACTTATGCACACGTGTCACATACATAACCGCATACACTCGTGTGTGTACATGTGTGTGTGTGCTGTGTATTTTTCATTTTCAATGAAAAGTCGTGCCATCAAGTGGCATATCAAAACATCCATTTTGTCACTCTTGTATAGGTAAGAATGATCGTCCCTTTTATATCGTCTCGAGAGGAGGAATGTCATGTCATGTCACCCGCAACCCCCACCCCCTCGACCGGCTTTACTTCTTTCTTTCTCTGTGTTTTCTTTTCATTTCTTTTGTCTACCCACTTACCTAAAAGCTCAAGCAGTTTAGATAAAAAGCCTCTCTTTTCTTTTCCACCTATCTCATATCTCCAAGCCTCTCTTTTCTTTTCCACCTATCTCATATCTCCAAGTCTCTGTTTTTCTCGATTGAACTACCGTTGCTTTTCTTTGCAGAATTTTCGATCAAATTGGAAAAAAGGGTCAAATGATTCTATTTTAATCGAAGCTACATATGGTCCAGCCTCCAACTAAGATGCGACATCCACGAGTTAAGCCATATTTATAAAAACATCTAGAAATATCTAGAATCTAGGGAAGTTTAGTGTCCCAAATAGTGCGACACAAATAATGGCAGCTTTTTTTGCAGACCTTAATTGGGGTCATTTCTGAATTTAAAGGTTTTCCAATTTAAAGGTTTTTAATTTAAATTTACGAAAGAGCACGAATAATACAATGCTTACTCACCTTAGTTGAAGTCATTTCTGAATTGAAATGTTTC
>VCCN01001005.1:2532375-2542845 GCA_006491835.1 Architeuthis dux | reverse complement strand
CAAAGGAGTTCCCTGTAAGTTTGGATTCTTCTTGTATAAGATTTATACATTTGTTAGGGTTCTATCAAACATTGAAACATAACCTTTCCCCAACATTTTCTACTTCTAAGTTCATAAGCATACCGATCAGTCATCTGATCTGATTTATCCACCGATCAGTCATCTGATCCGACTTATCCACACCACTCTTACCAGCATTGTAAGCAATAACAACATTTGAAACATTATTCTTTACTTTCTTGTCATTTTCTTTCTCAACTGTACCAGCATTAGCAACAATGGACAATAGTCTCACCTGTTTTCTGTCAAACCAGTTTACTACTAAGAGCTTCACTTTACGCTGGCAAACCAAATCACCCTTCTGTTTCAGTGTTTAGCATCAGGTAGTCTCACACGGTTTGACCTGACTCTACCAGTGACACAGATTTGCTTACTGAGCATGCTATTCACACAGTGGAATGCTTGTGTAGTAATTATCTATTACAAGGTGGTGATTTTTCCCACCATGATTTTCTAGCTCACTTGACTGATCACCATTCTAAGCGTTAGCGTTATAAAGAATTCTCTTTCTAACGATTCAACAACAATGCCAACATAGTCTTTACCAGTAGAAGAGTCTTACTTCTGTGTTCACTATCGTCCGCTTCAGATGCTGATTCTTCGTCATCATGGAGAACATCATTCATGTCTAGATCGCTGCCAGGGCCGTCGCTATCGAAATAATCATTTGAATCATCTAAGAAGCTTAAAACCCGCCGTACATCGTATATACGAATGGGTTTTCGAGCAGACCGTCTTGGTGCTTGACTGCGCTCTACCATTTTTGAAAGGCCGCTCAGCAAATTCGGTCTACCGGTGACAGGACAGGGGAGACAGCATCTGTTCTCCCAGCGTCGACCATCCTTTGTAGGTAATAATTATAGATTCGGCTATTTTTTCTGACACGGTAGAAGGGTTAAGTAATTCTAAGTAAAAATAAATTCAAAAAGAAATAAGGCCGGAGAGTACAGCGGCCGAAATATTGTGATAAACGCAACAAAGGCAAGGGAATTGGTTCTAAAGAATCAATGTATAATAGTAATAACATCTCGTCTCAGAAATTCAGAGAGAAAGAAGACCGGAGAGTACAGCAACCGAAATAGTGTGATAAACGCAACAAGGACGAAGAAATTAGTTCTAAAGTACCAATGTATAATAGTAACAATGTCTCTTCACAGAAATTCAAACAGAAAGAAGGCCGGAGAGTACAGCAACCGAAATGGTGTGTCCGGTGGCGCTGTCACAAAACTTTTTAAAAACCCAAGAATTCCATTAAAAAAATTAGCTGAAAATGCCCGCCCTCCGGTCGGTTATCCCGGGCTATATAAAACCTACGACCGTAAAACATTAAATCATTACTTAACTCGAGGTTTTCCAACCGTATGCTCCATATAGCTGGAGATAACCGCCCGGGGGTCGGGTATTTTCAGTTAGTAATAAAATAATTGCTTTTACAAAAGGTTTAGGCTAAGAGGTACCACGCACTTACGAAAACAAGACGACATGTCCGTAAATAAAAATCACGAACTCGTGAAATATTGATGTCATCGTAATAATTTTTGGTACAACAGAGAGAAGAAAGATCGGATAACATTTTTAATATAAAAATTATTTATGTAAATTATATAAATCCTGATATATTTGTGTTTGAAAAGTAGCCGCCCACGAAAAAAAAAAAACGAAAAAAAACGGTGAACCGTAAGCCATTGCACTAAAATTCAATTTAGCCCAAAACACATTTTAAAAGTTAAATTTTCTTAATTTTTAATTTAAAATAAAATAATGAATCGATTTCAATAAAATGTTGGTTATTTATTCATTTATTATTGAAGTTTATTTTGTAAATAAAACTTATAGAATTTTTTATTCAAGCTTTCAAAGTATTCAAGTAATAATTTTATGAAATCTCATCTGTCGGAGAAGAAATGTTCACATTTTAAAAAGATCGGTCCTTGACAAAATTTAATCAATTTAATTTATTTTCGAAAATACTCGCTATTCATCAGTAAATCTGAAACTTGTTCGAGAGAATTAATTTACTGAAAAAATATCCGCCACAATGAAAAACTGTTAATTCAAATTAGAAAACAATAAAATATTTAAGAACAAAACTCGTTAAAAGTAAATGACGTCCGCGTTCCGTTATCCCTTGTAAAAACCTTTTCAAATTTTTGTCTCCGGCGTTTGAGATCCATAGTGATTCGCTTCTGATTAAAAATGGTGTCGTCTTGTTTTTAAAGTGGGTAAATTTAAAATTGAATAACTCCTTTATTTTTAGAGATATTTCAATGAAATTTTGTATGAAGATTGTGGGAGGTAGAAATATTTTTGTATAGTGAGTTATGGACGATCCGATTGTTTGTTTAAGTTTTATGAACAAAAAAGATGTTTTTGGTTCCTATTGGAAAAAGTTTTCAATTCTTGACGATTTTTTCTGAAATTTAGTTAGAATGTTGGGGAAACCCCCGCAATTGAAAAAAGGGTGAGTTATGACCGATCCTATTGTTAGTTTACATTTAAAATTGAATAATTCTTTTATTTTTAAAGATATTTCAATGAAATGTTATATGAAGATTGTGGGTGGTAGGAATACTTTTGTATAGTGAGTTATGGACAATCCGATTGTTTGTTTACGTTTTATGAACAAAAACCATGTTTTGGGTTCCAATTGGAAAAAGTTTTCAATTCTTGACGATTTTTAAAAATATTTAGTTAGAATGTTGGAGAAAACCCCGCAATTAAAAAAAAATGGTGAGTTATGGACGATCCGATTGTTTGTTTACATTTTATATGTAATTTAAAATTGGATAACTTCTTAAATTTAAAACATGTTCAATTCTTGACGATTTAAAAAAAAATTAGTTAGAATGTTGGAGAAACCCCCGTAATTAAAAAATAATGGTGAGTTATGGCAGATCCGATTGTTTGTTCACTCATTTCTTGTAAAATGTATCCATACATCTTTTTTTCATCGTGTTTACATATACCTAGTCAAATAAGTTTTGTCATACAAATACCTTCGAGTTTTTGATGTATCAAAATTTTCTAGTCTTTCTTCCTAATAATGACACAAAGATTATTACGATAAATTTAAGATGTTAGAAGTTTCGGACGTTTTTATCGACACATATCGCCTTTTGTCAAAAGTCGATGGAAATCCCTAGATAAAGGCATCTCACAGCAAAAACTACGCTATAGCCACACTATATAAGCTATATAAGCAGTATATACGCAGTGTCGTCCACACACCGGAAGACAAATAGATTAACTGGGCCATATGACTAGCAGTGTGACCTCCGCTAAGGGCCTGCCCACCCAACCGATGCTACCTGAGTGACTGACATGTCACATCACCCGTATGGAGGAGTGATTGTGCGGTGTACAAGTAGTGTGATAGTTTTACTAACATATACGTAGTGGTGGATTTAGGAGGGTGAAGGGGTACGGGCGCACCTCATTAAAATGTATAATGAAACATTATTTTGCACCAAATCCCAAACCTTTAAGTTACAGCACTATAACATGTTTTTCTTCTTTTTATGAAAATATTTCATACACCCTCTCAACTCCTAAATCACGCAGATAGCCTTCCGTGGCGATCCCGTTAATCCTCTAAGGAAGAGACTGATCTCTGCAATTACGCTCAATATCGCAGCCAAAGGCACACCCTCCCCTACTTACGGCCCCGGCGAACTCTCTGGTTGGCTAGCTGCGAGCGAAACGAAAGAAGAAGAAGAACTCTTAAATATTATGGACGAGTGTTGGCGGTGTAAAGGAGACAACTTGCCGTGCAGGGTATGGTAAGCTGATAATTACACCTGCTGAGACGGGTATCTGTAACCTCCTGCAGGTTTTCCCACCCTAATCTCTTTGCTAGCTCGCCAGCGTGCACGTCTCCGAGTTAAGTAATGGTCAGTGGTACATGTAATTAGTTCTAATTAAAGCCCGCAGTTTTAATTTAATTAAGTTAACACCAGAAAACTAAAATCTTCTCACGGTCAGAAAAAGGGATATAATGTGGATGCTCAGCGCCGGTCCTGGCCAGGAAGGAATTCAAAAGCACATTAACTGGGGTTGGCGTCGGAAAGACTAGCAAGACAAACGCAACTACCAAAATTCACAGTAGGGGTTCTAAGATAAAGTCAGAAATGATGACGACTGGGAAAAAACAGAGGGATGAGTTATCGGCTTCTCAGCATTGAGATATAGATAAGTAAATTAGCTTATAAATGTAGGTGCCAAAAAGGGTGGGACCAAGGAGGTGGGGCAAAGTAAACACACAGGCTTAAAAAAAAAAACAATTTTGATTGAGAGACAGAACGGGTAGACGGTCAGTCAGGCAAGTTGACACCGGGCGCGTGGCCCTTGGGCCGCGTGAAGTTAATTATCCGTGACTAACAAGATGCCCTAACTTCAGCAGTCCCTTTCTTTCTCTTATTCCGCAAACAAATCGGCCGTGTGTTTTGCTCGTATATGTTTTGAAAACTGCTATGTCTGTATTTGTTTCACGTGACTAAAATTGACGGCGGAATAAAAACATTTTGGACTCCCTTTTCAAACACGGCGTTTGTCTCTTCTTCTGTGCAAGTCCTGCATCCATTGGATTGTATGCCGCATGTTACGCAATAGTAATGACCGCTGTGCAACACCCGTGTAAAGCTTTTAATTCAGTAAAGAAAGATTGTTTTTGATTTTTGAAACGGTAACTTAATATATGTGTTGTTTATGAGAGCTGAGTAAAATATGGAAGTATACTTATAGAAAATAAACAATTTAATTTTAATTGCTAGAAACTTGAGCAAAGTCTCTGTGACTCCATACTTGTACAGACATTGGACATAAACTGGAACCTGAAAGGTAGGGAAACGTCGCTCCTCTCCCCATCACTGCTCTCGATCAAAAACGAATTCCTGGATCTGCCCCAAATTTAACCAATTCTTCTGTAGCTCATGGCCGACACGGTTGACGAGCCAACAGATTAGTAATAGATCTTGTATATCAATATACCAAACGCAGATATTAGAAACCATCAACCAAAACTGTCACCAAAACTGTCAACATAGGTTTCTTCAGTTTTTAAGTTGATCTGGCTGACTATGTATCGCGCATACAGACCGCCCCAATGGAGCTAGAAGGCTAAAAATTTAAACACTTACTCCTTATTATGTCCACAGAAAACATTATTATTTTTTAAATTCCCCCTCTAAATATGTTTTTAGTGGGGGTTCAATTTGCAATGTAAGTTTATGCTAAATTGATTCATTCTTGTTTTTTGAAAGTTCAGACTTTATTATGGATCCGTCCCAAAATTACTTCTTCCGTAGCCTATTGCCCACCCTTCCACAAAATGTCAGTGAAATTCATTGAGAACTTTTGGAGATATCGTATGGACAGACAGGAGCGAATACAGAAATGTAGAAAGAAAAAAAAAACGGGAAAATATCTCTCAATCGAAAACAAATTCCTGGATCCACTCCAAATTTTAATCACGTCTTCCTTAATACATATAACTTAATCCTTCTACACAATTTCATTGAAATTCATTGAGAACTTTTGGAGATATTGTGTGAACAAACAGACAGACATTACATATACCTCTTCCAATTTTGTCGGCAGAGATAATGAAAATCCACACCGGAAGTCTATTAAGAGAATTTTAAAAATAAATAAAGATGATTTATTAATTCTAGACGACAATAATGCATTTACGTTTCATCGAAGAATCATTTTGAATGGAAACGTCATTTAAATTGACATTTTAAATTATATCGTGTGAGCAATAATTGTGTTTACTTTGGTTTCAAACAAAATGTTTCTGTTTTGGTATATTCTACCCTGGAAGACTTTAATCACAAATTTTGGTTTTATGGCAATATTCTGAAGATGATTATTCGTGAGGATTCCCTAGAAAAAAACTGGTAACTCTTCGTTGTAAATTTAGCAACAGTTTCTAAGTGGTAATAAGACGCAAAATGAAACCCGGCTTCGTCAAGGTGGTGCCGCCATCTTGAAAAACTATCGTTACTGGTTTCCGGAAGCCATTTGTTGCATCGGTTTCTTCAATTATAACTATTTCACCTTTATGCTCGCCATTTTTGGGGGCTTCTTTATTTGTCACTGGAATATATTGCAAATTGTTTATAGAATAAGGTGTTGCATCGAAACTCCTTTTCCCCGCGGCGATTTTAAATTTAGCCTCCAAAGAAATACCATGACGCTGTTTCTCGCTTGGAGCCAAATTATCTGCGATTTCATTTCCGCTCTTCCCATGACTCTTGACAAATTGCGAATCATCCAAGCCGGAACTATCCGATCCGTGTTGAATATGAGTATTCATTGAGATAATTATCCGTGCTACATGATCTTTCTCATCAGTGTCATTATCGTCTGAAATATCCTTCTTGAAAATGTCATCAGAAATGTCATCAGAAATGTCATCAGAATTTGTCTGGGAGGAATTGTATTCAGGAAGAAGAACTTCTTTACTTTTCAAAGTTAAATTCTCGCCATCTTGGGATCCGTGAGAGATACCTGCCGAGTCAGGGACGTCAACATAATTTATTTTATGCGATCCGTTTTTATTAATGTTTGATTCATTCCACCCGACTTGTTGATTACTAACTTCTTTGAAGGTAGTTTGGGACTCTAAAACCTTAGTAGGACTTACTTCACTTGTCGTAGAAATATATTCCGACTGGCCCTCGAGTTTGTATTTTTTATAGAGTCCGTCTACTTTTTCATCTATTTCGATTTGATTATCAACTGTTTTGACGGTAGTTTGAAATACTAAAGTATCAGTAGAACTTGCTTCCCTTGTCGTAGAAATATATTTCGACGAGCTCCTTGGTCTGCCTTTATCATTGTGTTCCTTTGATTCTTCATCAACTCCAAGACTTCCATTATTATTTTGGTTGACGCTATTTTCCAAAGTAGAGTTTGTGCAATTCATGTTGGCCTTCCGAATATCTTCTGCACTCAAACCCTTGTTCTTCGCAATATTTTGAAAACATTTCCGTGTGATATTTAATGACTTCCCACCATTTGTCTCACTATTGCTGTTCAATCCAATAACATTTTTTATACCAGCAAAATCGACGCTGTTGAAATTGGTTCTGTTGTGATTTCGACTAGAAACCTTCTTCTCATTATCTAATGCCCGCATTTCATCTAGTGTCTTTTGGCATGCGATATAATCGTTACATTCTATACCCCCATCGCCATTTGCAATCATTATATCAGGATATTCATTCTTGTTAAAAATACTATCTCGGTCTTTTTCGCTGAATTCTTGTTTTTGAGAGCGAACAAGATTCTTATGTTCGTCGATGTCAAATATCTCAAAGTACAATTCTCTGAAGATATCATCCATTTGGGAGTTGGAATAGTTTTTCAATAAACCCTGATGGTTGTCCCAGTTCTCGTCGTCAAAACCCAACACTTCAGATTCAACCTGTTTAAAGACATCATTTAATTCTTCGTTTGTATAGCTATTCTTTTTCAGACCGTACAAACTCATAAAATCCAATTGTTTCTTCACCGGTCGGGAATCAAAACTTGCAATCTGGTGGACCTTGAAGTTATTCAATTCTTTTCCTATGTTATCCTCATTTGAAGGACAATTAGTTTTACTTATTATGTGATGGTTAATGTGAACCATATTTAGCCGATCGGGAATATTTCCTTGCAGGTCTTCCATATTATCCTTCACAAAATCACATTGAATATTGTGTACGGGTTCACGATCTCTCCCGTACGGTTGGAAATCGCCCCGGTCGACGTTTAAAAGTAAATTTGACAGGTCGAAATTTGGCAAATCTAAGTCACTGCTCTTTTTGACAAGGGATCGGTACACATTACCTTTTCCCAGACCAGCAGAATTCTTCAAGTTGGGTATATAAGTCGAATAAACGTTTTTTTTCTTTAATGCTGCAGATACAGTTCCCTTTTTAAATGCGTCTTTATTTGCCGATGAATTAAACACTTCAGTATTTTCTTCCTTGGCTTCTTTGCCGTTTCGAATTTGGAAGATAAATCTTCTTAAAGCAGACACACCTTCTTCGTCCTTTGTTGCGCTGTCTTTGTCGTTGGCCTTTATAAAGGCCATTTCTTGCGATTTCTTATTATTTGAAGAGATTCTAAAATTAGATCTTTTGAACAAACGTCTAAGACCTGATAACACCGATGCTTTTACCAGATCTCGTTCAGTTTCGATGTCCTCATTTTGATGGAGATCATCGTTCACAAGAAAATCTCCCAACTCTGTTCTTACCTTTTTTACAAAGGCTCCGTCCTCTGACGTCATTTCCTGTGTATTGTCACTCAATTCCTCAAGACCTAAACCCCTCTCAACGCCTGTGGCGCCAAAGTTTGAAAAAGCATTCCTTTTCTCCAATCTGGATTTAGTCTTTTTCACAAGGGCGCCAAACTTTGACATCATTTTCTGTGTTGAATTATTCAACAGCCGAGAGCTTTCAATGCCTGTCACGTCTGCGAGAGCCAAAGTACTGTTCTCTGTAACAGATGAACTGGTGCTGTCAGACCATTGGGACTGGCTCGCTGTTTCCAATTCTAGAACAGCCGACCCCTCGGCGCCTGCTCTCTGACTTTCATTGATTTGATTTTCAGAATAAATAAATTCATTTGAACTGTCTTGACTAGGCGTCCGTCGGATTAGCGAAAAAACGATTTTGTTGATTAAATATGTATCTTTCTTTTCTACATCGACGTCTTTAATGACTCTCTCAGATTCTGCAGATGTATTTTGATTGGTAATATTCGGCAAGACGGGAGCTCCGTCCGGTAGCCAGACTTTCTCCTGCAACCACTGCGGAAAGGCACGCATAGGCACCATTGACCACATGAGGACCTGCAACAGACGTGGAAATTCCTCCCAAATCTTCGTTCGCGATGCCAAGCCATGATTTACCACATTCGAGTTCCTGCTGCGGGCGAGGAGTGTGTTATTTAAAGAGGCGCTTCTTCTTTTCATTTGGAAACTGCGACCGACGACGCCATCTTGGCTGGTGGGTGATGAAATTGAGACAATTCCGTCGAGGAGTGAATAAATTCCTTTTTCACTAGCGCCATTGTTTGTTGAGGCTGAAAGAACGAATAAACAAAAACAACAATTATTATTATTATTGGATGAAAGAAGTGTAACACATTATTTAAGTAAATTTGACTAGCTTTTATCTTCATCTTAATTTCAATTGTTTTTATATACAACTTTCAATTCGGGCCGTTGTTTCTACGGCAACAAATAACAGCGCGGTCGGATAATAAAGAATACGTCTTATTATCCGACCGTCCTGTTATTTGTTGCCGTAGAAACAATGGCCTGAATTGAAAGTTGTATAAAAACAACTGAAATTAAGATGAAGATAAAAACTAGTCAAATTTAATTAAATAAAAAAAAACAATTATTTTATTATTTTACTTTTCTAATGTAAAAATAATCTTTTAAATAATTTAAAAAATAAAATTGTAGCGGGGAAGTGTATATATTTGTTGAGGAAAGAATATATTTATCTGACTCCATGAAGATAAATGATCGTATATAAATTTCCTAGCTACAATTAAAGTTATGGCCTGATGTTAAGTCGGGATGAGCAATATGCCTATTCGTCGGTAAGGGGTTGTAAGTAAGTCTATGTCCCTATGGGGGAAAACGTGTGTCGCTCACTTGTAATAGTGTGTATGTATGTTAAGTGGGGACAGTAGTCAGTGAGATGACATGGCTGGTCAGTGGTAAAGGAAAGGGGGAAAGTATACACGATGTTGTGACAAAGGAACTTGGTGAAGGAAAGACAGGGATGTTGAAATTGACTTACGGATGAATAGATAAAGAAAATACAACAAGCAATGAATGAAAATATGAAAACACAATAATATAAAATATACAAAAGGGAAGAGAGTTAAGGTTTGTGAAAGGTTCCTACTTGAGGTTCAGAAAATAGTTGAGTACTTGCCTCTGTGTGATTCTATGATTTTGAGCGGCCGTTTGAGAGTGTATGTGTGTGTGAGAAACAGCGATCTCTCCGACAGGGGTGTCGTAGAGATCAAGTGTCCGAACTGTTCTGGTGATAGTATGAAATGCTGTTCTCTGATTGGTTAGAAAATCCTGGAGCCTAGTGTTGACCACTTGGATGATTTATGTCCGATCCTATCTTGGTAGCTTTTAGGCGGGAATCCTGTGGAGCCTATTTTGGGAATATTTTCCCAACGTGTGCTCGAAAAGGGTTCTCAACTGAGAGATCTATAGAAGTTCATAATATGGTGTGAATGTTTGGAGGTGAGAAACCGACAACATTATAAAATAATTGTTTTAACAGTACAAAAACAAAAACAACAAACACGGCGCTGAAATTCGGAGTAAAGGGTAGGTTTAATCATGAAGTTCTTGTAGCTAAGTGGTCATAGCAGCTGGGCGTA
>VCCN01001005.1:2443226-2457458 GCA_006491835.1 Architeuthis dux | reverse complement strand
TTATTTTAATTATATAATTTATTTTAAAGAATTTTATTTTATCATAAGGAAAAAAAGATTGCCTCAAAAGTTAATTGAAATGGCATTGTACCGAAAAGTTAAGTCAAAGAAGAAATGACATGTAGAATAATCATCTTGTATTCTACATGTTCTGCCGATATGAGACGTCTCGTCGCAGGGTTGTGCATTTATGGGAGAGATGAATCTGGAGGGAAACAAAACATTTTGGTTCATACTGGAGAAAGGCTCTGCCACATGACTGGATGGAAAGACGACAAAATTCATTATTTTTAATTGAAAATATGGGTTGGTTTTATTCCCGTTTATAGCTTCAATGTGTGGCCATTTCGCGGATCACTTGGGATATTGAATTCTGTTTCGGTTCAAATTCTAACGACTCTCTCCCTAACCCCGGCGGGTAGGGAGAAGCAGTTGACCCCTTCCTGCTGTCTGTCCAACTGATTCTCCCCTGCCCGATTTGAATCAACATCCTTAAAAAGAAAAACTGCGAAGCTGATTGGTCGGACGTATTCGCTTTGTTTCCCTTGGGTTGGCCGTTTGAGCTATTTTCTAGCCCTGGGAACATGATATGGCGTTTTGGTCACGTACCAATACCATCTCCCCAAAACGTGCGAACACACAACCTGGATGTATTTCATTACAGAAACTACATAAAGTTAAACAGAAATAGCCTTTTTATAGCTAACCGGTTTTAACAACCTGTATAAGCAAAAACTCTCAATCCCTCTCTAGCAATCATACCATCCTACCTGCTCTCTGGCTGTCAACATATATAGTTTTGCTATAAACTGAGCTACAAAGAAATCGTGGATTTGCATTGAAAATCGAACTCCGTCCCCCAAAAATATTTGGTTCAATTTTCAAAAAATAACTAATCCTGCCTAGGGCTCCCAGGATTACCCACAGAAAATTTTATGGGGTTATGTTGAGTAGTTTTTGCGGTAGGCGGACAGACATTTGGTGAATTATAAGATTAAATACTGATTGACTCTGACTATTGTCTTCATCTTAGTTATAGTTTTGGTTGTTGAACTCTCAGGCCTTCTTGAGGTGTCTGTAGTAGTTGTAGTTGTACAGGCCGCATCAATCAGGACTGAAAATTTAAACATTTATTCCTTATATCTAGAGAAAAAACAAACTTTTTTTGTTTGTTTTTTCTTAACCCCCCCTCCCCAATAGGTATTTAGTGGTGGGTTCAATTTACCATGTAAGTGTATGCTAAATTGGTCCCTTAGTTTGTGTCCAGCAGCATTCATGCTTGATGTTGAAAATTCAAACTTTTTTGGTGATCACGGCCCAACAAAAGGCAATAGCAGTAACTTATTCATTGATCACCCTTTTTCCATTTTTTTTCTAATTAATCACCCCCCAACACTGCATGCTGCCAAAAGACATTAACGTGACAGTTTCTATTGAGTGACCAACTAAACCTGTTTGCTTCTTCTCTTTGCGCCATGTTTTGAAAATCCCCCCACACACGCACACACACATACCGTAATAGGTATTTAATGGGGGTTTCAATTTACCATGTAAGTGTATGCTAAATTGGTCTCTTAGTTTGTGTCCCACAGCATTTATGCTTGATATTTGAAAATTCAAACTTTTTTTAGTGATCATGGCCCAACAAAAAGGGGGGGGGGTGATCAATGATTAAGTTACTTGTTTCAAGTAACTTAATCATTGATCACTCCCCTTTCTTTTTTTTTTTTTCTTTTTTTTTTTCCTAATTGATCACCCCCAAAGACGTTTGAGTGACTGTTTCTATTGTTTCTGTTGTTGTCTTTCAGGGAGGATGGAAAAGACAGTATGAAATTTTATACTGATTCACACTTCTTTGTGGACTTTTGGTATGCAGAGATGCAGAAGGAAATAGAGCAGAAAAAGACTGACATCAAAGCAAGGAAAAAGCGCGTAAGTCATGGCATCATTTCTGGACTAGATAGATTGATTGAGGACTTTCTAATCTCTTTTTGACCCCACTTCCCTACTCTTCGTCTAGATTGGTGCATGGTTTTCTTTTAAATAACTTGCTATGTTTATGGACTGGCTTCAAATGATGGTGATGAATATCTTGATTGCTGGTTTCAAAACCACTTTTTCTCAGATTGAAAAAAAAAAAGAAAAAAAGCTATCAAAATTATATAGAATGTTTATTCCTTTAAACTCCTTGTGGAGCATAGGGCCAGTCTTGCCAGATTAGTTTTCTCAAAATTGGACAGGAGTATTTAAAAAATTCTGACAAATTCTGTTAACCCTGGTCAAAATAGGACATAAAAATGATAGCTAAAAATAGCAAATAGTGGCTAAAAGTAGCTGGATTATTATCACAATAATGAAAATAAATAGCTAAAAGTGGCTAGAACTGATATCCAATATCTAAAAACAATTTCTTATATCAAAACGCAACAAGAAATATCTAAATTTAGATATAAAATATCAAAGTTGGCAATGCTGCGTGTGGCCTTAAATTGGACAATTTTGGATGTCTGATTCTTAAATTTTTAAATTCGACATACAGAGCAAAAATGGACACTTTGTAGTTTTAGTAGCAAGTAGGCTATCCCCACACCCAATCTGTAGGTGTGTTCTGTTAGTTTAACCTTTTCTTAGATGGACTGCCCTAAAGGGCTCCAACTGCCTCAGTGTGAAGTGAACGCTGCCTCGGACTGAACTCGAACTCGGTTCACCAATTCTGTTTTCAGTGTCAGTAACCTCGGATTATCACCCCTTCTGGCCAAATTTGTCACCCTATTTTGTAATTCCAGCTTATTTCATTCCCTTGCGAAATATTATATCGGTGTTACCCGAAACAATGCTGAAGATAATTCTTGTCATATTCATTTGAAACTATGGACTCTTCAACTGGTACAAATTTGCTATTATTTTTCCTTAGAAAATAGTTTCAGTGTTGTATATCCATCTTGACTTGAAACTTGGTTTATAAAAATATGAGGATATAGTTTTATTGCATCAGATAGATCATGCAGGGGCGTAGAATGAAGAGTGGGAGAGAGATAATGAGAGCCAACAGACTTTTCTTACAAGGAAATTGGTCTTGTGTCTTCCCAAGCCTTAGACAATCTCTCTGCTTCTGAGGGCGCTCTGTCTGGCTTTTATGAAGTTCGAATGCCCACGCTGGTTTTCCAGCCCACCACCTACAGTTCAGGTTTCAGTTGGTATCCTGTTTATGACTTTTGAACACCTGTTGTGTCCGTTCCTGTCCCCGACACCTGCAGTTTGGGGTTTTGGTCAATATACTGTTTCAACACCTGTGGGGTCAAATCTGTGACCCCCGCCCACGACTTCCTAAATATCTAACAATAGAAATTCAAATATATCCGCAAACTTTTTCACAGGTATTAACTAGAAGTATACTGATTATCATCATCACTATATATAACTTATGCCTGTTTAATATGCCTTCAATTTAGTAAATTTGGCTTGTACAATATTTAGGTCCCCGGAGCAAAGATAGCATTGCCGATGTTTGGCTCCACTGCAATTAATTTAAACTTCTCTTTACGATCTCTCAGCCAAATCTTTTTCTGTATTGATCTCTGCACTGTCCATGTTTCTACCAGCGAAGGTTGAATCTATTTGTAGTAAAAAGTTTCCGATTTCTGTTGGAAGTTATTGTCCCATTGGACTGTGACACTATCTTTATAATTTTAAAATTGCTATGATTCATAGCTATCTATAGCTTTCCCTATTTATGTCTGAATGATAGCTGGGGGGGGGGGCACTTAATCTGGGTAATCTGTCATTTTATCACTAAAATCCCAATATCTCAAGAAGAAAACTAATTGATTAATGGCCCCGTTGATGAGCCATTCAATCCGATCACTTATATCTTTCAAGTCTTCCCATTTAGCTTGCCTCCCACATCGGCTGATTGATTGTTTTGTTTAACGGCGCATCAACCCTTTGTGGGTCATTTAGTGCTGAATTCAGTGTGGGAGGGGGGTACTATGTGTCTCTCTCTTCCCCCTCCCCCCACCCGTGACTAGAGACTTGAAGAGGGAGAATCCCAAATCCCTGTCACTGAGACAAATGCCATGCGGACCGGGATAAGGGGAGTGGTGGTGGTGGAGATCCCAAAAGCTTCTCGGAACGAAATCCAGAGCATGCTACTGGTGACCGGCCAGGAGGCCTATATATCCTGTACAACTTCTCCCAGGATGATATCTGAGCATGCCACAAGGATCCCCGAAGGGCCGTGGTTCTCTGAACTTTGAGGCCATGGCGGTTTCGAAGCAGAGATACTACACTTTGATCCTAGCCAAAAGGCCAACAAGCGATTCCACATCGGCAGAATGTGACACAAAGATGGTTTACTGTGGGAACCCACACACATACATACATGCAGGCAGTAGAAAAATAGCTCTAGTCCCCCCCTGTAACAAGCATTGGTACAAGTACCGACCGTCCCTGCTGCCCTGGGAAACTGACCCTCTCCAAGAGGATGAATCCTGGGCCTAATTTCCCCTGTGTCAAATAATACCAAATATCCTTCAGGTATTTTCATGAGGAGACTATTGATAAACACTAAAATTTGAAAAAATCTGTTTGGAAATGTTTCTTGTGAAAGCATTTGTATTATTTCCTTATCTTTGTTATATATTTCTGCTGTGTACTCTCCGGCCTTCCTTAGGTGTCTGTTGTGTACTGGAATGTCAAATCTAGTTCCCCGGCGGCATGTGCATCTCCTAAGATACATGTCGCATCCAGTTTTTTCATCTTCATGTTTTTGGGATTGTCTCAGGAGACAATCCCCAAAATATGGAGATTTAACATTCCATAACACAACAGACAACCGAGGAAGACCAGAGAGCCTGTGGCCGAAATGTAAAAAACAAAGACATGGAAATTAGTCTGAATAAACCACATACAATGATTAAAACAGCCTGCTTAATAAAATTCAGATAAGACATTGGATCAGTTATGATATCACAAGTAACTATTAAGACAAACATTACTTTTCCCAGATTCAAAATCAATTTTTGGGCTCTAACTGCTCTGCTATTTACTAATAGCTGGGGGGGAGAATTGGATTTGTGCCTTTCCCAAGGTCATTAGAGCAAAATGAATATAAACGGCCTTGGCTGAAAACTCTAACTCGGCCTCCATTAAGCCATCGGATTGAGATGTAGGAATGCCAAAAGATAAAACTCTACAATTGCTTGGAACCTTTTTAGTAAACAAGCCCAAAAGTTGGACTATAGACGAGTTCAGTTAAATATTAAAAAAAGCTTCTTAAAAAAATTAACACAATCTTACGTCACAGTTTGATTTCGAGAATTGATTTTTAAAGCAAACCAAACAAATATTCTTTTTCAAATGGTTCTTTGGACGATTGTACTACTTCTTGTTGTTTGTGTTGTAAACACATTTCAGCTGATCCATTCTTCGGCCTTCTTCATGTGTAAAATCTGAATGTGATGGGTTAAACAGAAGTTATGCTGAAAGGGGGTAACCCTTGTAGCAAAGGGCCTGGTGTTTGTGTCTTTGTCTTGTTGGGTTTATGTCTGTTGAGAAGTGGAAGCCACATTGGGTTGAAATCCGCACTTGTCTGGCTAATGCATTTAGTCGACATTTTGATGTGAGCTGCTTCTTTGATTTTTCTCTGCTTCCAACATTGTTCTCTGTCCCAGAGAGGAAGATGCTCGCCGTTCTCTCTCTCTCTCTCTCTCTCTCTCTCTCTCTAGATGTGGTCAGCCATAGCTGATTTTTCTATCTCACCCCTGATTATGGCTTTCTTGTGTTCATTCAGTCTATGGCCGACCATTATCCCCATTAAACATAACTTCTGTTTAACCAATCACACTCGGATTTTACACCTGAAGAAGGCCGAAGAATGGATCGGCCGAAATGTTGTGTTTACAACACAAACGAGTTTGATTGTCCGAAGAACCATTGGAATATTAATGACTTTTCTCAAAATTATAGAAAATAAATATTCTTTTATTACATTAAAAAGTTACATTCTATATGTTATGTCGATTTGTCAGATAGTCAGTGACAGCAATTGCTGCTTGAGAAGTGTTGCGCATCTAAAAAGATATTTAAATCCAAGACTGAACAAGGTCAAAAAATGTGTTCTTGGCTGAAGCAATTTGTTGTTGGTATCTCCAGACAGCGTAATTGTTCAAGACAAAAGACTCTTTGTTTCTTATCCAAAACTGCAATGTAGATCTCTGAGATCGCACAATGCCAACAACCACTTGATGGTCTCTCTGTCGTAATCTGTTCCAAAATAGACAAACATTTGATAATGATTCATTGAATTTGTTTTGTTTTGAAAGAATTCTTTCTGAAATGACAGAAGATGATCTACTTATGCAGGGTGTTAGCCTGCGTTCTCACTATCCGTTAAACAGCTAATTGCTAATAGAAACCTAATTCCAATATCCCAATTAAGCTGAGCTCTGTTTTGATCAATTTGGACGTGTTTTTGACCATTTTTAGGAAAGCTGCCAAATCCCATAAAAATATAGGAAATGGTTATAGATAATAAATAAATATCAAACAAGATAGACGTAGATGCGGTGTGGTCAAGTGTGTAGAGAATGGACTGTGCAAGCCGAATTCAAACTCTGACTGGAATAGTTTCAGACAAATGCTCTTGGGAAAGGCATGAATCCATCTCTCCCAACTATGCATAAAATAGTGCACAGTGAAGTGAGCGACTCCACTTTGGGTGCTTGTCTAATTCACATATCACAAACATATCGAGTAAGTAATATGATGTGGAGCCCAAGCAGAGAGTGCTGAAGCCATAGCCAGCATAAGGCCACTAAAAAAAAAAACAAGAAGCCAATATTGTTTTGCTATATGTGGAAATATTGTTTTTGTAGGTTTGAGAAAAAGTCTGTGATTAGATCAGAACCCCTTTATAAACTGCAAAACTCCTTTGTAAATAATTGCTGAATAACCTGGAAAATAACTCATAACTTATTTACCTCCGGCAACGATCTTAGAAATACACCCTTGATTCGGGGCATACACCCTTGATTCGGGGCATACACCCTTGATTCGGGGCATACACCCTTGATTCGAGAAACACACCCGTGATTCGAGAAAAAACATTTTCTATTAGATAAGAGTTTAATATTCAGTTTAAAAAGTGGTTTCACCTCAATAAAAAAAAATGAAATGTATGTTTTAGGGGTTAATTACCATGATTCTAAATGCTTGTAAGATACACTTTTAGATCTGGTCCTGAGTTTGCATGTTTTGTAATTAAAATTATTTATTCTTGAAAAGAAAAACGTGAATCTGAGAAAGATGGATTTTTGAAACCTTTTTCCTATGTCTGTTGTTGTAATTGCATGATGCTTGCCTAAACGGTATGGGCATGGCTGTCTTGGATGGAACTTCATCTCCAAATCTGTTCATGAATTAGTTAAGAATTTTGTTAGCAAACATTTCTTTTTTTATTCAAGAATAAATAATAATAAATATTAGGCGCTTGTTACCTTCATTGGACCCAAATTTGACTTGTTCCAAAAGGTCACTTTTTTGTGTTACACCAAGTATCGTCAGCTATACAATATTATTACTAACCCAGTCTGCCCTCCTAGAATGGTTGCCAACCAAGGCTGAAGGGCCCAGTCTGCCCTGCTATTTACCCATAGCTGAGGGGAGAAGAAATGGATTCATGCCTTTTCTAAGGGCATTAGTGCAAAGTGAATGTAAACTGTCTCAGTTTGAGTTCAGTTTGCCAATTCTATATTCCATGCTGCTAACTATTAGGCCACCCACATCTCATTGTATCTGCTATCGATTTAAATTGTTACTCAATCCTTTTTGCCAATGGAGAAAAGAAAGAGTAAAAGATTGCTTTAACTGTGTTTATCATAGTTGATTGTGCACGTACCTGAAAATAGGTTTATCTATAATTTCTCGCTCAGAATTTGGCAAATATTTAAAAAAAAAAAAATTTGGAAAGGGCCTGATTCTTAATTTGGCAGTCGTCTGTGATACGGGCCTCACTTGTTTGATCATAGGCCCCATACATTGCTAACCAGTCGTTGCGGTGAGAAGATGATCGACTGAGTTAGAAAGTGAAAAACCACTTCTTTTAAAGCTGGTAAAGAGAGAAATGTCTGGCCTTACCCACTGAAGAGACATGTCTAATGTGTACCTGGATTTATTCAGAAGACATTGTCTGATTTAAAGAAGGAAATATCAGTCCACAGTTTTTCTCTCACAATGGATCCTTCGTTCAATGAATTACAACGTACCTGATGGGCCAATGTGCATTTCTGGGGAGGTCAGTTTCCTTATTTTGCTATATTTATTTTATTTATTTACCATATTTTCCCTGCGTCAAGGAGGTACCCCAATTTCAGCTTACAAAAAAACAAAAACCCCTAAAATCATGGTCTTATTTTCACCTAATTTACCAATATATTTTGTGGGTGTCTTCTTTTGTTATTTAATAATGTTCCCATAAAGTCATGGTCCTTTGAGAGGAGAGTGAAAATACCCTCGCCTAACTTAGTATAACGGATATAGGAATGAATTTTTGTGATTACTTATATTTATGATACTTTTGTTTATTTACTATTTTATACTAAGTATAATTTATACACTTCATTCAGAGGTCATATCTAGATGTTCAGATTATTGTCTAGCATAGAATACCTTCCACTGGGGTTAGGATAGGCCTATGAAAAGGAATTAATCTCCTTGTCGAAGGGCGGCCCTGTCGGCTGGGGACTAGAATGTACTGACTGCATACCCTGCAGAGGAGTAGGACCCCCCCCCCCCAAAACCAGGGGGCCATCTATTTTTTCACCAGAGTCGAAAGGCTCTATTTAAAAAATTAAACAAAAAAAAAAGAAAAAATCTTTAACCTAAGTTGCAAGACTATTTTGGGGGAATTTAAAACTGATTTTGGCATTAAATGACCCATCAAGGGTTGATATGCCGCTAAACAAATCAAACAATCATTTTGATGGGGTGGGGGGGGTATTTATTTTCGAAGCATTTTGTTGTCTTTGTAGATTTCCATGTTGGCCAGGTCGAGTCACATCTTTTCACTTCTTGCAAGGCCAACATTGAGTAATTGAAATATTGGTATGAATATTTTGGGTGGAAGGTTTATTATTATTAATCACCACTACACACAACACTTGTTTATTGCTGGGTTTAGGTTATTCATGTGTTCTGATATTTATATGTATCTATGAATCCGGACTTTGCCCAGCCCAAACCGTTCATAGTAGAAACTTGAAATTTTGCACATACACTCTTCTCAATGAGCAGGGAAAATGTTTGTTTTCTTTTGAAAATTTACCCCAAAATAGTTTTTTTTTTGTTTATTTTTTTTTTTTTTTTTTAGATATGCAATGTAAATTTATCGTAAATTGGTCACTAGTTTGTGCCCACTTTTTGAAAATTCAGACCTTTTTTTTAGTGTCCAACAAAAGCGAGCAAAGTAACTTATTCATTGATCACTCCTTTTTCCAATTTTTTAATTGATCATCCCACAGTATATATGGGTTGCAATGATTCATAATTTCCCTTGGAATGCTAGTTATTGTTATTTTTATCAGGTTCTCTATCAGAGAAAAGCTGCTTTTTTTTTTTCTTTTTTTTTTCCCCTAGTGTTTTAATATATTTTCTTTATATGATAAACTGCATTTTGTATTGAGTAGCTACCCTTTGGTCCATCCACTCACTTGATTTTCATGTGGGTTGATCACAACATGAAGCAGTGAGGGACAGAACTCTTTGTCTGTGACTGGCTTTTCCATAGTCCCATAAACTCAGTGCAGGGTTTTCAGTCTCCTGTACTGTGTCGTAGGCACACTCGTGTTTTCACGGATGTGTCTTGGGCGAGATAGCCTGATGTAGCCCATCCCTCTCCAGGCTTCCTCAATCTTACTCTTTATGCTGAATGCGTAGCAGAATGGCATTGAGTACCATTTTTAAAGTCTTTGGTGAGTCTGGAGGTGAGCACTAACCACTGGGTTGTAGTGATCGGTACTGGCTTTGTAGGAATCAGAAATACAGCAATGGATCTTTCTTTGTGGATTTACCTTATATGCTTGTATATAAGACAAGCATTTAATTAAAAAAAAAAATCTATACTAATATCACACTGCATCGATTGCGCTGGTATTATGACTAGGGGACCCATCTACCAAAGCTCGATAAATTGCAGTGAGCAGTAGTCCACCAAATAACCTTGTAAACCATCCTTATAGTCCGGCACATACGCTATATTAGGTTTTTCTGCCAATTCTTAAGAAATCTTTGTTTAGTTTCTATGAATTGAAATTCTAGCAGACTTGTTTGGAAAAATTTTAATTGTTAATTTTTATACACACACTCACTCTCTCACACTCACACATTCACTCACGCACTCTCTCACACACTCACTCTCTCTCACGTTCACACATTCACTCACACTCTCTCACATTTGGTGTTTATTGATTATCTAAGACAGGTGGTTTTCATGTTGAAATTATTGATTTTTTATGAATGGGTCTACTTTGATTTTTTTTAAAAACTGAAAATAAAATTGTTCTAAAGTATTTAAGGAAAAATATTAAGATATAGATAGATGTATAAATCTTTTTAAATAAATATGTCAATTTTCTCTGGTACATAGTGTATAAACGCTTGATTCTCCACCTATCTTTCAAAAGGAAACCTCAAACCTTTGTTTTTTGTATTTTAGAAAAGAAAAGAAATAATGTTCAATTATGCTTATATCATATTTATACACCTGCATATGCACACACACAGTGTTTAACTCTCAGATCCATGAAACACTTGAAACCGCTCCTAAACACAGTGGAACTCGTCAATGAATAGAAGTTTTTTTTTAAATGGAACTCTTGCAAATTAAATAAAAATATCTTTTTGAAATTTACCTAAATCTGCAAGGGAAGTAACTTGGATCAGAAGAAAATTGTTTATGTGAATTAAAATTGCCATTATAATATACTTCCTGTCCTTATCACCTGTTTTAAAGTAACTTTCTATAACCCAACATGTCTTTTGTGTGAAATTTATACAGTAAATATTTAGAATGAACACATTTAGAAGTTAAGACCTTTTTTAAAATATTTGCGTTATTTTATTTTTTAAATTTGGATTATATTTTTTTCAATTGACCATTATATTTTTAAATTCAAATTTAAGATCTATATTCTTATTATAATTTTGTGTTTTGCACACACAACCAGGGGGGATTTGGGTAGTCCAAGGGGGGAATAAGGCTATCAGGTAAAAATAAAAGTCCAGTCTAGAGATAGGGTTTTCTGCACTTCTATCTATCAAGTCGAAGGCTCGAAATAAGCTCCAAGTTGAGAATGATTTAAGATTTGTTCTCTCACTAATAGACCCACAAATCGAAGAACTAGTAGCAAAAAAACAAGAACATCAGTTAAGATATTATTTTTTTTTTAATTTCAAATGGCGTGTTCTAATTATTTTCGCTCTTTTTTAGTAACAAACATACAACAGCAGCTGTACAATTATAAAATTAAACTAATTCTTAGTATGAAGCTGTCTAATTATATGTAAAATAAAGTTATTATTTGAAATTATTCTTTGTTGCAACTTAATATATGGAAGGAGGAAATACTTATTGACAAAAGTGGGGAATGACACAAAAACGTTGGGAACCACTGATCTAGATATTTATCTCTGAAGGAATCTCTGGGCATCTACTCTGGCAACAGTGATACTTCAAGTACTACTACTAGTAGTAGTTGCAGTATTACTAGTGGGGCTTCTATTTGTTCAGATTATAAAAGATTACCAAAGAATATGTCACTCTTCTAACCTAAGCTACGTTTTTGTCACTTTGTCTTTTCTCCTTCTTATTGCATTTCTTTCTTTTCGGTGCGCCCATGTAACTATAGTGGGGTTATTTTAAAATTCAGAGGACGGGCCTAAGCGCTATAGTTAACTCTTAAATACATAGACTGCTTGAAACCACTTGTGTTGACAGTGGATCTCTTCAATGAATAGAGGCCTTTTGGCTAAGATCAAAGTGTAGTATCTGTTCTTCGAAACCGGCATTGCCTAGAAGCTCGGAGAAAACACGGCCCTTTGCCGGTTCTGTGGCATGCTCGTGTATCGTCCTGGGAGAAGTTGCGCAGGATATCTTGGCTGCGGCTGATAATGAGCTAAGCGAATAGGCAGCCTTTTGGCTAAGTTCAAAGTGGATTATCTGCGCTTCGAGACTGCCATGGCCTCAAAGTTCAGAGAACCATGGCCCTTCAGGGGTCCTTGTGGCATGCTTGGGTATCGACCTGGGAGAAGTTGCACAGGATATCTTGGCTGTGGCTAGGATCAAAGTGGAGTATCTATGCTTCTAAACCGCCATGGCCTCGAAGTTCAGAAAACCATGGCTCTTCGGGGATCCTTGTGGCATGCTCGGATATCGTCCTGGGAGAAGTTGCACAGGATATCTTGGCCAGCTGGTCGGGAGGCGATCACCAGATCCTGAGAAGCTTTTGGGATCCCCCCCTCCACTGTTTATCCCGGTCCTCATGGCATTTGTCTCAGTGACAGGGATTTGGGATTCCCCCTCCCCCTACTGAATCCGGCACTAAATAACCCACTAAGGGATCGATGTGCCGTTAAACAAAACAATCAATCAATCCTTTTCGATAAATAGAATAAAAAATAATATGAATTGAGAAAAAAAATATTTAAAATTCACCTAATGGTCAAAGGGGATAATTTCAATCAGGAGTTATTTCCCTTGATAATGTGAAATTCACCTTTTTAGGAATTTAAGTGTTAAATAATCATTGAAAACTAAAAGCCTAAATTTCAGAATTATTTTGTTTCCGTCTGAATTTCTGAGATGAATTATTATTATTGTACACCGATTTACTTGGACTAGTGTCCTCATCTTGGTTGTTATAGTAATAATATTTTGGTTGTTGTACACTCCAGCTTTCTTCAAATGGCCTAGTCGATAAAAGTGTTGGTTAAGAAGATCCAGTAACCTGCTTGGTGTTTGTGAGTTCAATCCCTAGGTGAGGTAGTGCAAAAAAAAATGCTCTGGTTCAGTGGAAGAGGCAGGCAAGCAACATCACGAGGACGAATTATCTAGGAAGAAGTAACTGATACAAGATACCCTCACCCCCCCCCCAGGCATGGACAGCGTAATGACATATCTATGTATACAGCCGTTGCCCAGCCCTAACCGTTCATAGTAGAAACTTGAAATGTTGCGCACACGCACTCCACTCAATTTTTTTTTTTCTTAAAGTTAATCACTGCTACCCACAACAGACCCCCCCCCCCCAAGTTTTTAGTGGGGGGGTTCAATTTACAATGTAAGTCTATGCAAAATTGATCCCTTAATTTGTGTCCAGCAGTCGTCTCACTTTTTTTTGTTTTTATGAAAATTTGGACTTTTTAGTCTTTACTGCCCACTACCACTGCTTAATTTACAAAGTAAAAAGAAACATATGTGGCTATGATTCATAATTTCCCTTGGAATGCTAGTTTTGTTTCTGTTTTGGAAATTTTGAAATGGGATATAACTTTATTTATTTTGTAAGATAAACTATTTTGTTTCCCCAATTGTTTTGATTGTTATCAGAAAAGCTATAATGGGTTGTAATAATAGAATTGTTATTTGAAGCCTTTATAAAATAGATTCACCATCTGCGCAGTCTTATTTATTACGGTCGACTACTTTAATAGATTCCTTGGTTGATAATATCATTTTAGTCTACACTTTTGATGTAAGATAATCTGTTTAAACTCTTTAAAAGAATCCTCGTTTCCAAAAGCAGATTTGTTTTTAGTCGTTGGCTTTGTTAATAGAATATGTATTGCCTCAATGCAGTGGTTCCTAACCAGGGTGGTTTAGGTAGTTCAAGGGGGATTAAAATATTTTTAATCACTGCTACCCGCAACAGACTGGTTTGAACACTGTTGCTGGGTTTAGTTAATCACTGCTACCCACAACAGACTGGTTTGAACACTGTTGCTGGGTTTAGGTTATTCAGTGAATGGATAATTTATATCTGACAGAATATGATAATTATTAAGACATTCGTGTTTATTTATTTACACGATTTAGGCCACTCATTTCACAACTGGGTCAAATAGGTGCCGAGCAAATATATATTCCTGATAAAAAATGTTTTTATAATTATCATTTATATGTATCTATCTATGTATACTTTGCCCAGCCCTAACCATTCATAGTAGAAACTTGAGATT
>VCCN01001005.1:2416809-2434790 GCA_006491835.1 Architeuthis dux | reverse complement strand
TGGTGAGGATTGTTTTTCGGATGGTTTACATTTCCTTTGGGATGGTTAAAATTGTTCTTAGGGACAGTAGTGAATAAAGTTAGTCTGGACCCCTGGTCTGAAGGATTTCTATGAACTCTCTGTGGTTATTGTGCTACAGGAGACATGCTTCTCATCTAGATTACCTATTTTCAGGATTCGTTTTATATGGCCGTATGGTATGGGTGTCTCTTAGTATGCATTGCATAGATATTCTGAGATATCTATGCAGGGTTCTTCATCCCAAATAAATACTGTTTATTTCGGCGGATAAGACTACCTTTTGAAACATTAAAAAAAACAACCCTAAAAATACAAAAACAATGAGTTAAAACCATGAAATTTGCACTGAAATTGGAGTCTTGTCTTATCTGAAGGTCACCTTATACGCCAAAATATACGGTATATTATTAAATATCCTAATCTTTACAAATGCACACATCAACCAAATAATGACCAATAATATAGCTTCTATGATAGCTGATGAATTTATGTATTAATATGAGGGAACAATTGGGCTTCCAGGTCAATTGGTCACTAGTAAATTGGTTGTGAAATCACTTAGTCAACAGTCAATTTGTTGTGAGGTCAATTTAATGATAGGACAATTCATCACCAACTCCAATGTTCAAAATTTTAAAAAACTAAAGTTTAATGTATTAAATATTGAATTTTTATTAAAATTTAAGACTGTGTGCAACCCCTTTTTAGGAATTTTGTTCAGAATCGTATTTTTCTATCAGATTTTTTATATACTGGTTCATATATTTGTATTATCTGTTTTGGATGGTTTCTTCTCCCTTTATTTATAACTTTGTTTTTTGCTTTCTCTGAAATAGTGAGTTAACTGGAGGCCATATTAATGGGTTGTATTTTAATATAAATATAACATTTGGGGACTAAACTCAAATATGCTAAATTGGTATAAGATTAATTGTCCAATTAGTATCGTTCAAACATAAAAGGTTGTTATAGTGGCAGATATTAACAGTTTTAAAATGCAACAAAAGACGTACTTACACAAATCCAATTTATTCATATATATTTACAATGCCAGCACTCAATGCCACGTGTATCTCTTTGATCTCATAAAACCAATATGGCTGCTCGTTCACCATAATGTAAAACAACGCTCCCTTACCAGAAGTCGATAAGCGCTCTCCTGTCTAAGGGGAATAACTAGAGATACTTAACAAAACGTATACAAATTATAGCACACACCTTTTGATGAATTGTCCTCTTGATTAATTTACCTCTTAACAAATTGACCGGCAATGATTTTATTAACTACAAATTGTCCTAGAACCAGACTATGAATTGTCCTAGTGCCAAAAACTTTTCACTGAAATATGCTTCCATATTGTTTTTAAATAATTTGATATGATCATCTTGCTTTATTTTTTTAAGCATTATTAATTTTTGACTGGTACTTCTTTTATTTTAATTTTAGTTGCCTTTCATTGCAACCGCTCAGACCATCAGTCTATGGCAGTAAGTAAACGGTGCAGATTGGAAGATGCAGAATAAAGGACATGTTTAAGGGTTAGATTTGAGCTTCTGCCAGCCGTAAGGGTTCTGGTAACTTAATCGGTAGAGCAGTTGCCCTACATAGGCAGGCTTCCTGACGTAAAAGGGATGCGAGTTTGAGTCTTATTCTTTATTTTCCGATCTGTGCTGTTTACTGTTTAATGCCCGTAGAATGACGATCTGAGTAGTTGCAATGAAAAGCAATTGAAATAAGGATGAAAGAAATACTAGTAAAAAAATTAATAATGGTTCATTTGATAAGAATTTCAATGTAAGTGACATTTTATTCTATTAAAACAGAACGATGTGGTCAAACACTCGACAAGTGTCTCACTTTGCCTATAAATGATAGTAGATCTGTTTTTGTTGATCTTTTTCTTTCTTTTATAAACTAATTGTTTTTCAAGTTTTAATAATTTTTTGATAATTGCATGATTGAATTTAGAACATTGAGCTATGTGTATTATTTTGTTTAAATTTTATTTTAAAGTTATTCAAAAATGTTTGTCTTAGTACATTTTATTGGTTGTGTTTTAAAATTTCATTTAATTATTTTTTAAAAATTTTGACTTTTAATTTTATTACTTTAAATTTTATTTGAGAAAAAAAACAATTAAATTTCATGATTTTAGGTGACAACCACACAGGTTTGTGATTGGGCTCGTTTCCTTAATGTCTTATTCAAATGCCCCAATATAAATGAAAATTGTTTTCACTTTGCTACAATTTATTGTTTTTGAAATCCTATTATTTTTAATACACATTTCTTTTGAAAGTTTTTTTATCTATTAACATATTGCATATTAAAGTCTTTAAAAAATTATATATTTAACCGAGAGGAATAATTTAACTTTAAATGATTCTGATCAATTTCATGCAGAGATGTTTAAAGATTATCACTCATATCCTGAATATACAAATTGAAAGCTAATAACAGCATTAATGTTTTCATATCCCTATTAAAAATATACAAAATGTTGAATATAAAAATCGAAAACAGTTCTGGTAATAATCCAGAATGAGATTCTTGTCTTCAGCACAGATTATAAAATGGCCAAATGTTTCCTTTGCGAAAGATAGGGAGGTGTAACTGTACTTAACTGAATTTCTAGTCTTTGCTTGTACAAGGTGGCGCTTTTATACCTGACACATTTATAAGTCATAGAATATTAGTAAAAGAGCCACTTGATCCTAAAAATTTCATAACCCAGTTAACCAGTGTCTAGGGTAAATAGTACACTCTGAAAAAAGTGACTAATCAACGTTCGGTAAGACTGGCTTTCAGCAAGTTGATTTTATATTTGGTACATGACTGGAAAGTACACAAATCAGATATTTTACTGTGACATAAACGCTTGAGTTCTTATTATTTATTTCTTAAAAATTACATCAGACGAATGAGCCTCATTTGAATTCTTGCATTCACGACAGCGGATAAGCATATTATTCATTACCACATGCAATGTCTCTGGATCAAAAGAGCGGGTGGTTTCAGTGATGTTTTTCCTTCAATTTATCAATAGGTGTTGGACGTTTCAGACTTTTTTAGTGATCACTACCCAACAAAATGCGAGAGAAGTAACTTCTTCATTGATCACCCATTTTCCCGATTTTTTAATTGATCACCACCAACATGGCTCTTGCAGCCAAAAGATGTTGATCAAGTGACGGTTTCTATTGAGTGACTAAGCAGACCTATTGATTAATAGAGCGGGTGGTTTCAGTGATGTTTTGCTTTCAATTCATCATAACAATCCAGATCACTGTCACGGCACCATATACCTGACACAAATCAGAGATTTTATTGTGACATAAACGTTTCAATTCTTCTTTATTTATTAAAAATTACATCAGGCGAATGAGCCCCCGTTTGAATTCTTGCATTCACAACAGCGGATGTTTTCAGTGATGTTTACCTTCAATTCATCAATAGGTGTTGGACGTTTCTTATAAACTTGACTCTTCAGGGATCCCCATATGAAGAAATTCAGTAGTTATGCCAAAACTGCTTCCAGCTAGATTGATTGCAAATGTGTCGGATATAAATGCTTCACCCTGTATTAACATATTCACTTCTGGATTTGTTTTTCTGGTTCCCCTAAAACGCAGTCAGAAAAGCGTCATAATAAGTAAAAGTATCTATCTATATAATGAACCATGTGACTTGTTCTGTTCCTTTGATTCTCTGTCAGTAACTTTCGCTATCTATTACTGATGAAAAATATGTGATAATATAAGATAAAATTTATTAAATATATTACCAAAAAAAGATTTAAATAATCCTCTATATATTTAGACATCTTTTTTTTTCTTTTTTTTTTAAATTTTGCATTTATTCTTGAAGACGTATTAATTTTATACTCTTCGAAATAATAACCGTTTTCATCTGCATAATTTACGTCTTTTAGTTTTTCAAATAACTGTGATTTCCACGGATCTCACTGATACAATAATTGTTCATCTATTCCATTCAGTTATCTCCCTTGAAATCCATCTGTGATTATTCCTGATAGCAGTTCATTGGCCTTTTGTTCTTCAAGGTTATTTTCTCTTTACTACAATGTGTTAATGCTGTTAAAAGTTCTTAGTTCACAGTATGAGTCATAATTTTTAAAAATAAACACATGCATAAGTAAAATACTTGATATTAAAAATTAATTCCATAGATTGTGTAATATTCCTTTTTTTTTTTTAATTTTTATTTTGATTAAATCATTGTTTTAATCTATCTCTTTCCTTTCTTTCCCTCTGGCCTTCACTTCAGGATAACGTGGTATGCTTGGAATATTATCTATATCATTTTGTTTATCTCCCTGTCTATTTTTTTTTCACCCAGTTGTGGGCCCTCCCCCCTTTTTTTTGGTTGGCAAAATGCATTTAAAAAAATTTTTTTTATTATTGTTGCTCCTGCTAATGCTTTTTGCTTTTGTGGCTTTTTTTGTTTTGTGTTTGTGCACACATATATTCTCTGTGTGCGTGTATGTGCATATATTGTATATCTATACACATTTATAAGGTTAGCTTTTATTCAAGGGTACATGTGAGCAAAAATGACACCCTTTAAGTTAAGTTACTGCTATTCATGCAATTTCTACCCTGTGAAAATAAATGGGTATCTATACTTCTCTGTAAAATCAATGAAAAGTTAAATATCATCTATGCTTTACCAAAAGATCTTAACTTAGGAGTTTTAAAAACATTTATGAATCACTCTTTATCATTATTGGATGAAGTATTGTAACACACCACTTAAATTTGACTAGTTTTTTACCTTCATCCTAATTTTAGTTGTTTTTATACAAAATAATAGATCCTATCTTTATTATTGAAGAAAGTATTGTAACACACCACTTTTATTAAATTTGACTAGTTTTTACCTTCATTGATTCTCACCGAAGGCTTACTCTTTATTTCCAATTGTGCTGTTATTTGTTGCCATAGAAAGAGTGGCCCGAATTAATAAGTTGTATAAAAACAACTAAAATTAGGATGACGGTAAAAACTAGTCAAATTTAATAAAAAGTGGTGTGTTACAATACTTCATCCAATAATAAGTGGTATAAAAACAACTAAAATTAGGATGAAGGCAAGAACTAGTCAAATTTAATAAAAGTGACATTTGATTATATTTTTTATAATCAGAAAGTCAATTTTATAATTTATATTGTAAAATTACTATTGTTTTGGCTTCACAAATCAATAATATATTGTTATTCATGTGTTGGTCTAAAATAGAAATTAAGTACGCTTTCTGAAATACAATCAACATTTTTGAAGTGAATATATGGCCCGAATAAAAAAATTAAAAATGTCTCATGTGGCCTGCTAGATCAAAAAGGCTGCCCATGCCTGGTTTATTATATTTATTTTTCAACATAATCTCCTTCCTTGTCAATATGCACTAAACCCAATGCTTCTCCATTGATCACATTAAATGAACATTATATTATGGAAATTTCAGATAATTGTGTCCAGGCTACAGACTTATTGATCTATCTATCTGTGTGTGTATAATTGTGTTTCTAATTAAAATATTTTTGGTACTTCTAATTCTCATCTTTTCAAAATTCTATATCCTGCAAGCTGAGACTCTATATATAGATAATACAAAAAGTTTTATTAAAATTATCGTGTGATGATGAGAATTATTTGAAATTAAATTTGTAATTGAATTCAACACTTATGCATACAAATTCTTATATACGTGTATATTTGCATTTTTGTCTGGACACATTTTTAAGTGTACATATGTAAGTACTTTGTTTGTTTTGCTATCAACATTATCATTTACTTCCTACAACTCTTCAAAAAGAGTTTTATGGAGGAACTACATCACTTGATGATAGACAATTTACTGATCTAGAGCAACCATTCTCAATGGGGTGGGGGGCATATGGCTCTCTTGGGAGCCCTGTCACAATTGAATGTGGCCATACACTGAAATAATAATAAATGGATTTCTATCTATTCCTGTTGTGACCCTATTTGACAGTGGGCCCTGGAACCTGAGAAGATCTCTTAACCCATAAGAACCCACTGTGACACTGGTGTCACATACAATTTAATTGATCTGGACAATCTCTTATATAATATTATATTTTATCCTAAATTTTAACTCATGAAGTGTACCGAGTGACATCTAATGAACATCCTGCTGCAGTCACGTGGCTGTCTCAATTCGCCTACCCATATAATGTTCCTTTAAGTAGAAATGGGTCTGAGTTCTTATGGGTTATGGGGGCCGTGGCTGGAAAAAGGTTGAGAATGGTTGATCTAGAGGTTACGATGATGATGAAACCTGAGTGTTTCAGTCTGGGCAAGTGAAGGAATACAAAAACTATACTACATATGTAACAAAAGCTAAATGTGTATATGAAATATAAAAAATATATACTGTATATTTCGGCGGATAAGACGACACTTGAAGCACCCAAAAAAGACCCCTCTGAAATGGGGTCTTCCTATAGGTCAGATACATAAAAAAACAGTGAGCTAGACCAGTGGTTCCCAACCTTTTTCGAATCACAGCGCCTATAATGCATACAAATTTTTTCATGGCACCCCAAGTCAAAAAATACTAAATAATTGTATTTTTACGTTCATGTGGTTAAGTCAGTAAAGTAATTTAGATCTTTGGATCTTCAATGATGCCGCAGAGGATTTGCAGCTATTCATATATAAATACTGTGTATCGAGAATGTTCGACACAGTTCTAGGACAATCCAGAATGTAAACCTAGTCTCTCGACCGAGTGCCATCTAGTGTTGAAATAGTGAAGATCAGCACTAGATGGACTGATTTGTAATGTCTGTTAGATGTTACCTATCATTGCAACATCAACACATTGAACTACGATTGCCTGAGATTATTAAAATTTTTGAATATCTCGCCGGGTGCCGCGGCACACACTTTAAGAATCACTGAGCTAGACCATGAAATTCAGACTGAATTTGGGGTCTTGTCTTATCTGAAGGTCGCCTTATCCGCAAGAATATACAATATTCACATGCACGCATGGTTTGCTGCTTTTTGTAAAACGTTTTCTATATATCAAGAATCTGCATGTTACTTGATATCTATTTGCTGATTTGAAAAGTTTCAGGGTTTTATAGTATCACAGCTACTTTTCTTCCACAGCATTGTACTTTTCTTTCTCTTTTTGAAGCCTACAAGGCATCTCTTCCTTTAAGTAATAACAAAAAAAAAACACATTCTGCATCTAGACCACTCTACATTTCTGATAGAGCATTTTGCACAACTTACATGGTTTATGGTCTTGTTTAGTTTTGGTTGCAGTACAAATCTTGCAGTAGAAATCTTAGGTTATTTCACAGTGATTTTTGCCTCAAGTGAATCCGTGTTTGATGTTTTATTTGGATTGTATACTTTGTCTTTGTTATTGCGTCTCTAACACAAGAGTCATTAACTTTCCAAAGTTTTGTTCAGACAATCAAATCTCTTCTTCCCATCCTTAATGGTGCCAACACAACATTTCAGCCGATCCATTCTTCAGCCCTTGTCAGGTGTATAATTCCAGAAAAGAGACAAACCTCTCTTTGTCTCCAGCCAATTATATACACCACAATAAGCATCACAATCTGTGGCAACAGACTCGCCCGAGGAAATGACCTGCTTGAGGAACGGAGATGCAAAGGCCGAATGAAACGGGTTGCCGACATTATAGACGAAGTGGAACGTGGGTGAACTGTATGTTGAGTGGCAGCAACCCGGATGTGGCGAGTTGCAGGCTATAACAGGCTCCAGCCATGAGGGCTCGGCAGTTCGGACTTGACTCGCCACTAGAAGCCACGCTGGAATCGTATTTGGGACTTATACTGTGGATTACGTCGTAGCTGCTTGGAGTTTGTGATAGCCGCAATCACACCGCAAGAGTTATTAGACAGAAAATGAACAATGAAGATAAAGAATGTGCCGAGCAAGTCGATCGGTGCTATTTTGTCAACTGCACTATCTCGCTTTGTGTCTGGGCCTCGTTGGACTCCTTGCATCGAAACTGTGTTAGTGTTTTTCCCCTTCCCATTTCTATTACATGGTCAAGTAGGTACTCTAGAAAGGAGTATTCATGGCCGTCTGCAGAATTGTTTCCCTCTTCTTGGGGACTATTTATAAATTCTTTTTGCATCTATGTGATTAATGAAGAAAAAAAAAGGTTTGCCTCTTTTCTCTGAGTATCCACCTGATCAGGGCTGAAGAATGGATCGGCTGAAACGTTATTGACAACATCCAGGATGTAAAGAAGAGATTCGATTGTCCAAACAAAACTTTGATCTTTGTTCGTTTTTATAACCTTTCACTTGAATCTATGCACTGACCATCGTCTTTTTTAAACTATGGTCTGACTCTTCAGGTAACAACACTTGTTCTTTTATCAAGCATGATTCGGTTGATACTCCGCTCATAATCTTCTCATGCCGTACTGTTCTCTCTCCAAATCTCTGATGCTTGAATGTTATATTTGCTTTTCTGTTGGTATCGATATTGTGGTTTGTTGTGATATTAATTTAAAACCTCAAAGTTGAAAAGAGGTAGGTTTTGGTCGCTTCTGTTCGTCTCTCCACAAGATATCTTTGAAAGTACTGAATGAATTGCAATGAAATTTTGTGGAAGGGTGGGTAATGAGGTAAGGAGACGGTGGTAAAATTTTGGGGCGGATCCAGGAATTTTTGATTGAGAGATATTTTCCCTTTTTTTTTTTTAATTTTTTTTTTTTTTTTTTTCACCTTCCATACATTTATGTATATGCTCATGACAGTCCACATGATATCTCCAAAAGTTCTCAATGAATTTCAATGTTCCTGTGGAGGGGTGGACAATGGGCTACAGGAGAACTAATTAAATTTTTGAGTGGATCATAATTGCATAATTACCTCCCTTCTGTCAGTTATATGTCCAAACCATATTTCACCAAAGTTTTATGTCTGTCAACACATATCATTTCAATGAAATTTTGTAGAAGGGTGGATAATAGGCTAGGGAGAAAGTGATTAAATTTGGGACAATTACTTCCCTCACATCGTAGTTATATACAATATAATATCACCAAAAGTTAATGTCTGTTTAAACAATATCTCCTAAAGTTCTTTATGAAATTTTGTGGAAGAGTGGGCCATAGGCTACAGAAGTGATTTTGGGTGGATTCATGCCCAATTACTTCCCCTGGTGATGCCGTTGGCAGAGGCATGCACTCTGAGTGCTTTCTAGTTTTCTGTTCATATGGATATTGTGCTTGTGATATTAATTACCGTTTTTTGATGGTATATAACACGGCTTCTCAAACTTTTTTTCATCCTTGAACCCTTTTGATACGACATCATTTTTTGCACTTACTGTTATAAAAAGCAATAGGTACTAAGACTGTATATAAATTGTCTTTAGTTGTAATCTAACGGTAACTAAACATAGAAACAATACTAAGACTATATATAATTAGTCTTTAGTCATAATCTAACAGATAGCTTTGCAGCCTTTTGGCTAAGATCAAAGTATAGTATCTGTTCTTCACTGGCCTCGAAGTTCAGAGAACCACGGCCCTTCGGGGGTCCTTATGGCATGCTCGAGTATCGTCCTGGGAGAAGTTGCACAGGATATCTTGGCCAGCTTGTCGGAGTCAGTAAAAATAAACTGACTCCAGCTCTAACTCTGAGTAAATGTAAATTGTAACATTACTACTTGAAAACCCGCCCAATAGGTTGGTTTTTGAGCTACTTCCTGTGGAAGGCCTGCATGAATGTAAATAAACCCTCTGCAAAACCTTAAAAAATTAACTTTTCAAAACTGAAAAATTTCCTGAGAAACCTGAAGTCTTATGGATTGAAAGCACAAAAAATTACTTGCAAAACACAGTATATTTTTTATTAAAAAGTATAATTAAATAACCTAGCTGGAAATAAAAAATCTAGCCAATTTTAGCCATTTTAAAGCCAGAGGAGTCAGCGTCAGCTGTTTTGTATCCGACTCCACAGCCCTGGTTTACTCTATACTGTAGTCTGTTAAGTGTGCAATAGCATCAGGTCTTTAAAGAAGAAATGCACACACCTTACTTCAAAAATACTTTATTGCTAAAAAAAATGCTAGTCATCATCTAAGCCTCCAGCAAATCTTAATCTTTTTGCTGGGGGTGAGTCTTGCCTCGATGTTGATGGCTGCGGACTGATCAGGCTGATGGTTTCTGAAGGTTGGGGGGATGGCTGTAGATATTTCTTAAAATAAGAACTTCAGGACATGATTCTCTTCCTTTCACTTGAACTCTTAGAGGGCATTGTACAGTAATTAATTGGCCTAATTTCAATACATTAATAATGAAAATGTTTGAAAAAGTGCACAAATCGCATTAATGTGGCCCAGACAGAAAGCGAGATAATGCGGTTGACAAAATAGCACCAATCGACTTGCTCGGCACATTTTTTACCTTCATTGTTCATTTTCTGTCTAATAACTCTTGCGGTGTTCTTCAAACTTTATTGATCGCTACCCAGTTTATTTTTATGCAATAAGCCCATGACCCATTGATATATAATAAACTATCCATTTTATCTCAGGGTTAGGGCATAAACTTAATACAATTTTTAAAAAAAAGGACCACTTCACACTCTCAAAGTTCAAATGCGACTAAACTCCTGTTTGTTTCAAAGACATAAGTGTACGCGTCGTCTTGTCTACCAACCTCCACCTCCCCCATGAGAATTTCTAATATGAGGTATTTTCATTATTCGATGTATTGTTTTGACGATTGTCTTTGCTGTTTTAATACAATGTTTCAGCCGATACAATCTTCTCCCTTTCTGTATTGACTGAAGATGTGGTATTTCCATTATTCCATGAGTTACTGTAACGTTTGTTTTCACTTTGTTATTCCAATATTGTGTATTCTCACGTTAACAGTAACACAAAACCTTAACACTCAGTCCTGTGAATCTGTTGTTTTTTCGGTGTTGTGCTTGAGATTATAAAATGAGGAAAACAAAGATTCACTAAACCCGGGTTCTTGAAACTTTCTTGATCCCATCTCCGGTTATTGCATACAATTAAACTAACGACCTACTGACATATCATAAAAGATCCATTTTATCTCGGGGTTAGGGCATAAACTTAATACAGCTAAATAAAGGACCACTTCACACTCTTATGGTTCAAATGCAACTAAACCTGTGTTCATTTCAAAGGCCTAGATGTTCCACACATCTAGGCCTTTGAAACGAACACAGGTTTAGTTTAGAAAATGTAATCATTATACTGTGCGCATAAGAATCGTGCCTTGCCCCCCCTCTCTCTTTAAACCTCTTTGTCGTTTTTTATTAAGTTTAACAAATAAATTATTGATGACAAAGGTAAAAATAAGATTATTGATATGTTCATATTTCAAATCTTAATTATTTCAATGTCACCAATATTTTTCTCACTCTTTATTTATTTATTGTGAACCTGCGACCCACTCAGCCGGGCCTTGCAAACTATACTTTGAAGAACCCTGTCCCACAACAAATCAAATATCTATATCTCAGACTATTCGTAATTCAATGGGGACCACTTCACACTCTCGAAGTTCAAATGTGACTAAACCCGTGTTCATTTCAAAGGCCTAGATGTGTGGAACGTTGTCGTTTTTTCAACACTACCAAGGCTATGATTTATCAAGTTTAACAAAATAAATCATTGATGACAAATGTAATAATAAGATTATTAGATATATTCATATTTCAAATCCTAATTCTTTCATTGTCACCAATACTTTTTTTACTTAATCTTTATTTATTCATTTATTAGAAACCAAAACTGTCAAAATAGGTTTCTTCAGTTTTCAAGTTGGTCCAGCTAGCTGGCTGTCTGCACATACAGGCCACACCATTTACCCCTTATTATGTCTAGATAAAACGTTTTTAAAATTTTTTTTTTTTTTAACCCCCACCAATTTTAGTGAGGGTTCAATTTACAATGTAAGTTTATGCTAAATTGATCCCTATTTTGTGCCAGCTATTCTTTGAAAATCTTAAAAAGGGTAAGAGAAATAGCTTATTCATTCATCACCCCTTTTTTTAATTGATCACCCCCAATGCAGCATGATGCCAAAAGATGTTGGTAACATGACTGCGTCTATTGAGTGACTAAACAGACCTGTTTATTGTGACCCAGTCAGCAGGACCTTGTGACCCAGTGATGGGTCGGGGACCCCGTACTTTAATGAACCCAGTTCTAGAAAGCTTGAAAGTAATTTCCCCCCAATTGTTTTACGAGTCTCTCTTGCTGTACATGCACTGAATACGTTCACAAACACCGAGAGCTTGTGTTTATTGGCTTATCAAGACGGGATAAAGAAGTGGGTTGTCTCAGAATCAGATAACAAAACGGTTCTATATTTTTGGAACAAGTCAAATACCAACCAACCACTAACTCTACTTATTAGACTATCTTTTTTGTATCTTGAGGCCAGGAATTTCTGGCTGCTGTTTAAATGTGACTTTGCTTTACAAATCTTCTAAATGGCTTCATTATCCCCCCCTCCAAAACATTAGAAAAATTAACTTTTGTAGCAGTAGGGCCTTAGCTTTTTGGGTAGAGCATTGGACTGGAGTCTGTGAGATTTAAATTTAACAGAAAGACAAAATAAAAACTTGAGAATTATCGGGTTCGGCAAAAGCTTTTTAGGGGTGTAAGGTTACAATGACAGATATTAACAGATTCAAAATGCAAACAAAAGACGTACTCACACAGATCCTTTATTAGTACATATTTACAATGACCGTGGTCAACGAAACATGTGTCTTCTCGATCTCCTAAAACCAATATGGCTGCTCGCTCTCCAGAACTTAAAACATCGCCCCCTTACCGGAAATTGATAAGCACTCCTGCCTAAGGGAAATAACTCAAAATACTTACTTAACAAGGGGTTCCACACACATTTTATATATGCTTGAAAAAAGCTCCTGACTTTTGCTTCATTTGAGGGTTTTTTTAATATAACAAGTAGCAGTTCCTGTCTTGATGACAGTTGACACTAGAAGCACCAGATTGTTGACCTAATGAGAAAGTCCAAACAAAAAGAATTGTTATCTATTCGCTGCGTACAACACAACCTTTTTAAAGTATGAAGCTAAGTGTGATAAATCTAATTGGAGCTGAATACAAATTTATGTATTCATATGAATGAACAATATCTTTAACTAATAAAATAAAGCTGTACCCCCCTTAGACTGTCAGTATGTTAAAATATCACATACAAAGAAAGATAACTCTGTTAGCTTTCTTTGTTAATGATCAGTAGTGGAACTCTCCTGTTTCGGTAGTCCCTTTTCTCTGATATTTCAAATCAGTTTGCGTCCTCGCGTGTAGACATGAATGTTTGAGTGTAAATAAAAGTGAATTGAAGACCCCAAGACATGTATGCGTTTATATTGTGTTATATCAAAGTTGATGGCAGACAAGTCTAACATAGACTCTTTTAGGGAGAGGAGGATGTTTAATTGCCAAAGCTTGGAGTAGAGGGGATTGATGTTCAAATGGCCACTCAAGTGGGGAGGGTAAAGTTAACCCAATTTTCTTTATAATCTATATACATAATACTTTTATTTAACTAGACTATACCCGCTCTAATTGGCGGGTTAAATTGCTGTCAAAAAAAGAATTAATAAAAGAGAGGGAAATCAGATAGTGTTTAATTGTTTTTTAAAACGTGATATTTGTGACTATTACCAGGATCTACTGTAAGATCGCCCAGGCAGTGAAACGGAAAAACAGCCAAATCTGGGTGAAGAAAATGGACCAAATAATAGCCCAAGGCCATTATTCAAAGGCCATCATAACTACTAAATTGTGCATAATAAAACAATAAAAGTTACGACACATGTTTTTATTCACTTCACTATCACTCGGCAACTCGTTTTAATCATATTTGGTACTTCTTTGGACAGTATATATATATGTTCTGCTCTCGTAGCAACTTAAAAAGAAAACATTGTCCAAAGAAGTACCAAGTACCTGCAAACACAAAAATTAATTTAATTTTTGTAATAAATAAATAATATAACTTGTTTGTTTTCAAACTCATTCAGCAATAGTGAAGAAGTATTGAGTGGATTAATTTCTTTGAAGCAACTTTTTGTTTATACAACGAATTGACAGATATTTTGGACTTGATGTCTTAATTATTATATGTGTATTCAAGTTGTCCAGTTTTTTTATACTAAAGTGCACTAAAACATAGATGCTTTCAATCTACTTCTACAAAAACTTGACCCCTAAATAAACACCCACCTAAATTAACCGCCCGTGGGTGATCTAACAGTAGATCCCTGTAGAGTTTTTTTTGTATTTTTTTTCTACGATCTCAGAAAAATGTTGAATGTTCGTGTATGTACGCTTAACAGAAAATAAAGTCATTCTTCCTCTTACACTCAGCCCCTCTCTATGAATGAAACTAAAGTCCCCATTCACTGTGCGAATAAGCAGTTCTTCAGCAGCAGCTAGATTCAGCTGAAAAAGCGGGCACAAAAAATGTGTCCATTTTAGCATGAATTTACATTTTTGATTTTCAAAAACTAATTTGCTAAAAACCTTTCCCGGGGTCAAATTGGCACACACAGAAAATTTCATGGGGTTATATTGTATGGTTTTTGTGGTAAGCTGTCACACAGACTTTTGGTGAATTATTATAAAGACTAGCATAGTACCCATCAAAAATGACAGGATTTTTTATGCTATCTCTGGATAGATTAATATTTTAGAATATTTCTATTTTTAAACATCATTTTTTTAAAAAAATATTCCTTTAGTGGGTTTGATCTTTAAAATATCTTTTCCAAAAATAAAATATAAAATTTTCATCTCTTTCAAAAAGTGTTTTAACTCAGTTGGTGCCTGAAAGAAAGAAAAGTTTAAAATAAAGTTCAAACGAAAGCCACACTTTAGCTACTGCCCACATTCAGTCACATAAGTATCCTTTCTTTAATCAGCTTCAAAGAGAGGAAAGAGTAAAACTTGTTTTCACTGTGACATGAACAGACAAACATACATACAAACCAACAAATTTAGTGACACTGGTCTTTGTATGTATAGATATGTAATATTCTCAAAATACTAATGATCGTTTATCTGAGGATTTTAGTTTAATCTGTAGAACATGGTTACGGTTAATCTGTGTTATAACATGTAAAGAATATCAGGGAATGCAAATATTTTTTAGCAATCTATCGATATTTCAGATTGTTCTTTTTTTATAATCCAGATTTTGGCTGTAAATTTCAATGGCTGGATGGCAATATTTGGCTTAATTTCTTTCTTCTTTTTTTTTTTTAAATTTAAAATTTTTATTTTTTTTTCTAACACTCTAGCCATACTTTTAAAGTCCCCCAAAAGGCCATAAAGACAGAAGAGGTTGATGAATACATCTACCTAGGAAAGGTAATAAAGCTAGAGAAAGACCATGACCGTGAAATAAAACAACGCATAACGATAGGTTGGAAAGCATTCAGTATGAATAGACATTCTGAAGAGCACCTTGCCAATGTGCTTAAAGCGTAAAGTATACAATGGTTGCATAATACCAGTCATGACTTACAGATGTGAAACATGGAAATTAACAAAATGAGCTGAAAACCAACTTAGAATAGCACAGAGATCCATGGAAAGAGCAATGCTAGGGATAACTCTAAGAGATAGAAAAATATCAATGTGGATCAGAGGGAGGACTAGAGTGAAGGATATTATACAAATAATTGAACAGCAAAAATAGAGATGGGCTGGTCACCTAGCAAGAAGAGATGACAATAGATGGGGGAAAAGACTAACCGATCGGTGTCCATGGGACACTAAAAACGCAATAGGGAAAGACTCTCCCCCTTGACACATCCCGTCTTTTAAGGGGGAGGGGGGCACAGCATATATCTACTTCTCAATTTCCAGATGTTCAATGTCTACTAATTTAGAAATTACTGTATACCTAGTTCCCAAAACCCAGCCTTACTGTATACATAATTCCCAAAACCCATTTCCATCACTGCTCCCAATGGAATATTGAGGCCGGTGACAGTCTCGGTTTCTGTTGCGTCAGCTTAGTGATCCTTGCAAGTCTCAAGTCTGGTCAAGACCAGGACTTTATTCTTACAAGGTTTTTATGACCACCCCTTTGACAGGATGCAAGTCCACTGAGGGGATACCTCCACCCTAATCAAACAGCTTAGAGTGTACTCAATTAGCTGCTGAGTGCACAGAAAAATTCATCCTAATGAAGAGATTTCCACACTCTTCGCTCATATGGGAATCGAACCCCGGACCTTCTGCGTGTGAGGCAGTCCTGTTAACCATTAGACTATCCGAGCGGACCACCATGACACACCCATGATGAAATCATCTGCGGTGCCACGACAACCCTGCACTGCGTAATGGGATAAATAAATAAAATTTTAAAAAAACTATTTTTATTAATCTCATTTCATCACTGATGCCCTGTGTTCAGTTTGTTCAAGCTTGATTCATAGAGCAACCCAAAATTGCTTGTTAATCCATGATACGTGATTTCTGCTGTGATTAACTTAGTCATATTTGTGGCCCATGACTATGTCATTTGAATCATCCAATTTAATTAAAAATAAGACATTTTCCGGGGGAAAAAAACAGATTTTTTTTAAAAACTATCGTATTTGAATGTATAAGACTGCCTCCTTATTCCAGCAGGGAATATTAAGAAAAAAACGGATTTCCCTGAATTCCTCATTTATCACCCAGTTTTTTTAAAATCCTCCTCAAGGTCTTGTTAATGTATAGCTGGACAATGAAGCTTACCTTTTGAGACATTTTTTTGGGGGGAAAAGTGTATGTGGAGTGGGTATATGCTGTCTAATATGGTAGTATCTACTTTCATAAAGAACAGTGTGATTTTCTTGGTTTGCTGTCCGTAACACTGGACTCTCTCACTTTCCACCTTTTGAAACTATGGACTCTTCAACTGAAACAAATTTGCTAATAGTTTCATAGAAATTAAAATATATCCATGCAATTTTTTCACGGGTGTTAACTAGTACTTATATAATGAACAGTGTGATTTTCTTGGTTCACTGTCCGTAACACTTGACTCTCTCACTCGGGATAAAAATTATGCTGATAAAAGTACCTCCTTCCCACCATTTATAACTATGGACTCTTCAGCAGAAACAATTTTGCTGTTATTTTTTTCTTAGAAAATAGAAATTCAAATGTACCTGTGAATCTTTTCACGGGTATTAACTAGTTTGTATAATAATCAGTACTTTACTTGTCAGTATAAGAATTACACGCACCAACATTCAACTAGTAGATAAGTAAATAGTTTACATGTATGAAATAAGTAAATAGTTTATGCAACGAATGATAAGTTACTTAATGCTTAAAGTGCACTTGTAAGTGACTGAATAGTAGTCTAAGGTTGTTGGGCTCTAGATTTTCTATTTTATTCCTGGAGACAAATTAGCAAAAAACTTGTCGCTCTTAAGTAGTGGATCTTAACCTTTTTCACCCCCCTTTAGTAGTTTGACCTAGCCCCCAAGCCCCCTCCACACACACACACTTCAACTAAATGATTAGTTTGAAATAGGTACTGCAGATCAGTGAGAACATTTTTTTTTTTTTTTTTTTTTTTTTTTTAGTATATTATATAAATCACAATATTATGCTAACACTTGTTAACCTTTTATGGGGCAAGTGACTATTTATAATCACCTGAGGATCCGTCAGCCACATGCAAAGCTACAAAGACAACATAAGCCGCACCAATGTTGTCTGCAAGCTTTGCAAAGTACACTTGTGCTTGAACAAAGACAGAAACTATTTTGAGGCATACCACACACCATTAAATTAGCCTGTTTTTGGTCCACACAATAAGATTTTAAAATCAAATGGGAGGAGTTATTTTTTGTATCTATTCATTATATTGAATGTTATGCTTTAAT
>VCCN01001005.1:2395757-2411112 GCA_006491835.1 Architeuthis dux | reverse complement strand
AGCCATTCACTCAGTCTTCTGCTCAAGATGATATAAAAGAGCAGAGAAAGAAGAGAAGAGCCTTAAAGTGATTTCCATGACTAATGATGTCTGTACACCGGCACCAGCAGCAGCAGCAGCCTTACTATCTCTCTCTCTCTCTCTCTCTCCTCTATTATGCCAATTAGCATAACAGTTCGTGTGTAGTCTTTAATCATCAACTTCCGTTCAGTGAACAACCCTTGCTCTGCTCATGCTGAAAATATTTTGAGGCGAGCCATTGCTGAGAACTAAGTCAATGGGAATCAAGGGACTTTCAAACCACTTACTACACACTCGGCACTCTTTCTTTCCTTCTATCAAAACAAGTCGTCTTAATTCAAAGCAAATGGGAAAAAAATCAGCTTGAAATATTAAGGTTCATTTTCATTCCAAATAACTAATGAGAAGACTTATATAATAATAATTACATTAATAATATCAGTTAAAAAGAAACAGGCACAGATTTTATATTGATTATAATATTTTTAAACATTTCTGATTAAAACAACCATTAGGAATGATAAATGTTCATATGTTGACATTCTTACTTCATCCGAGGGTCTGTGTTTGAATTCTGAGTTGGTAGGGTTTTTTATCAGCAGGGTAGAATCATCTGGTGTTTGTGTAGGTGGTGTGCCTATTTGTTGTGTGTGTTTGAGATATTGCTGTGTGGGGCTGGAGAAAATTCAGGAGTGATGGGATTTTTTTATCAGCAGTTTGTGTGTGTTCTCCAGACACCCTTGAAAAAGGCCGAATTTCTCATGTTAGGTAAATAATTTTTGCAACTTATTTCTGAGTATCCGCATTGTCTTTTCCTATCATCATATATACATATATATATATCCATAGAAATAAAGTAGCCAGTGGGATAATTGAAATTATTCTAGTCTTTAGTAACCAAACCAGGTAAACAATGTCACAAAACCATTGTGTATTTCAGGTGGTTGACAAGAGCCTGCAATTGGGACTCTTCTACAGGTACAGCTGCCCCCACGCAAGGAAAATGTACAGGCTAAACGGCTAAACCCTTAGACACCTGCTGAAGATGCGGCAGAACAGTTCCCAACAAGGCACCACCCTTCTACCAAGGAATACTGTCAACGTGTTGCACCATATCTTGAGTAGCTACTACATTTTTTTCCTTGTAGCAAAGCATTTTTGATGTTCATTTTTTACCTATCATGTAAATCTGAAAACGAAACACTTTCTTCTACACCTACTGCGAGGCATACAATTCATCTCCCATATCAAAGTATATATCGTAGGAGGTGTGTTTTTTCTGCCTAATAGCCAGCATAAATTGGAAGATGAAAGGGTTCGTAATTGTATGAAGTATCTGAGCAAAGCATTCATTAATTCAACACAGAAGGCATTTTCTGTTTTATTTATATACTTAACCGGCTGCAGCTGGGCAAATCGCCAGCAACACTTGGTGTAGGAAGAAACTCTAAAGTCACAAGGTTTTATTACTTGCAGAGAAATATGATGAACAATGACACTTTCAGTTCTCATTAAAAGTCAACACGGACTGGACAATCGACCAATTATTGTCATTCATTTGCTTCTGATTAGCTCTTATTGTCGTCTTGTTATAAACGTAAATGCTAGCACATATTAGAATTGGTGCAATATATAAAATGTACAGTTGTTCCCATTAATCTATATTAGATCTTTTTAATTTAGTTGGTTTCTTTTCTTTTTTTTTTTTATTAAATTATGTTAACAATATAAATACAAAATAATATAAACTAGCATTACAAGGGAAATTATGAATCACCACCACCCATGTATGCTGTGTCATGAGTGATCAATTAAAAAGTTGGGCTATGACCACTAAAAAAGGTCTGAATTTTCATAAAATAAACGGGCACAAATTAGTGACCAATTTAGCATAAATTTACATTGCACATTGAATCCTGCTAAAACCTATTTAGGGGGGGGGGGATTTTCAAAAACAAAAAAATAATTTTCCCTAAAAAACAAGCGTGAACGCTGCTGGACACAAACTAAGGGACCAATAATCGTAAACTTACATTGAAAATTGATCCTCTTTCTAAAAACCTATTTAGGGGGGTAATTTTCAAAAAACAAAACATTTTCCCTACTCATTGAGGGGTGTGTGTGCAAAACTTCAAGTTTCTACTATGAATGGTTAGGGCTGGGCAAAGTCCAGATACATAGATACAAATGTTAGAACACATGAATAACCTAAACCCAGCAATAAACCAGTGTCGGGAGAGAGAATAGACAGACAGCGATTAGATGATTTTTAGAATGCGATAGACGGCTGAGTCTCTCCAAAGATATAAATTATTTTTATAGGCGTAACTTTTTCTGGAATGTGTAAATCATTAATGTTTACTGTATTTTTTGTTTGTTCATCTTACTCTGATAATACAGGTTTTTTTTCTTTTATACCGGTACAATTGTGTATTTAAATTGAATACATTTTTGATTTCCATTGAACAGACAATAAAGAGGAATCGTGACTGAATATCATCTTGTCCAGAAGTCAACCTTATTGTCCCTGTCAGTTCAGAATTCAAAAAAAATTAGAAGGATTACATTGTTTAGACTCATTCAAATTGATCAAGAATAACATCTAGACCCCTGGGACTTTTGTTGGATAATCAAAATTAAAGAAAAACCTCAGTACTTAAGAATAAGACAAATAACCACTTCCTTCCTCTATCTGTTGTTTAAAGTAATCCGAACCGACCAACTGACCGACCTAAAAGTGTCTTATTGAGATGGGTTTGGACACATCTTTAAAAAAAAATGTTTTTTAAATAAAAAATTGAATACAATAAGCAAATGATACACACATCTGATTAATGAACATTGTGGTATAATTATATTAATTATTACACAGGTCAGATGATATTAATAATATGATGGACAAATTGTGTGGAATCTTGATTATTTTAAGTGTGCTTCTATTTGTTGTATAATAATATAATTATAATCATTTACAGACACACACGCACACATGTGAATGCTAATTAGAAAGCGGATAAAGTTTACACCAGGCACCCTAAAAATTGTCAAATCAAAAAGGGACACATCTTGCCTAGACAACAGAAATGTTTGAAGTTACCTACATTCAATAAAAAATAGGTTGTTTTTTTTTATTAAACAAATTTTCAAAGTTACTAAGATACTTTCTTCTGGAAAGAAAAAAAAAAAGAAGTATTTTTGTGCTTTCAATCCAACCTTCTTTTTCTATTTTGTATTACACTAAGATGACTGTTACTGACTGTAAAAATAGGATGTGGTATGCCTGAAAACAGTTTCTGCCTTTGTTCAAGCACAAATGTACTTTGCAAAGCTTGCAGACCACATTGGTGTGGATTATGTTGTCTGTGTGGCTACAATATTTGCATGTGGCTGACAGGTGATCATATATAGTCAAACTTTTTTTTTCTCAATGATATGTCTTGTTCATCAAAAGGCCGAAATAGCAGTTTGTATTCCTTTCCTGAATTCCATGTGCCTGATGGTGTGCAGTGACCATTTGTGTGCCTCGCTCACTGTGCCGTGAGATGAAAAAGGTTGAAAACCACTGGTCTAGGCAAAAGTCATTTGTGTAAACTTAGTCTCAACACATGACTAACAACACATCATCAAGACTAACCTGCAAGTTCAGAACTGGGTACCTATTTAATTATCACTAACCATTATAACATTTTCAAGTTTAAATTCTAGGCATTAAGTCCAGATTTTCTTTGGGGAGGCCAATGAGAGGAAGAAGGCGGAGTTGGCGGAGTAATGCAGAAGGAATTGGTGGCTACTGAGCAGGATGGGGTGCGGGATGGCCCCTCTGCAGGGCCCACAACATACTGGGCATCACAGGAGCCAGTAGGCAAAGGGCCATCAAGGTAACCACTGAAGCAGCTGTAGTTGCTTCAAGGAGGCTGAGGATCAGGAGAGACATGGGTAAGGTAGTGCTACCTGGACACAAGCCAGGGTTTGATCAACCCCAGGTGCAACACAAGGTTGTGTTCGTTTTTAACAAGTGAGACTTGCTGGCTATGCTGACAGTTTCGAATATCTACACATATAATGAATAGTGTGATTTTCTTAGTTCATTGTCCGTAACCATGGACTCTTCTACTTGAAGGTAAGAATTTTGCTGATAAAATTATCTCCTACCTATCATTTGAAACAATGGACTCTTCCACTGGAGAGACCTCAGTAGTTTTTCCTTTTCATTATTTATTTAACCAGTGCCAAAAGGGACATGAATTTAAGTCTCACCAAGAGCTATTCTTTATTTCAGGGTATTCGGGGCTACATATTCTAAGGGATCTTGGGTACAAACCTAATCCTGATTTTATTTTGGGTATGTGGTGGGAATAAAAATGTATGTGGTCATAAATCATAGCTTACAGAAAGCCGGCCTCATCAAAAACATACACGACCCCACAAAACAAAGATGTATCGAAGCTACGCTTATATCTGAGTGCAAAACGATATCCCAAAGACTTGGACATTTTCATAGACTTATATAAAAAATATAAGAAATTATAATGATTGTAAAAAATGAGAGCAGCTGGTCTTTTTTGGTTGGTAAACATTCTGGTGGTTCTACTAGTGTCAAATATCATCAAGACAGGGACTGCACTAGTTATATATTTTTTCACACATGTATAAAATCTTAGCTGAACCCTATGATTCTTTGGAACACTAATGCCTGTGTTCAACATAATTTGGACTGTGTATGGCAATTTGGACAGTGTATGGCAATTTGGACAGTGTATGGCAATTTGTTTAAAAATTGGTTTTGTACTCTGCAAATTTCATGTTATTACTGTTGATTCACAGAGGTTGCGTCAATTACTTCACTTTTTCGTTGAGAATAGAATTTGTTAAACTGTAAAAAATATTTTCTTGCTTCTAATTAATACTTGCATCCATGGTCTATCAAAATCAAAAAGTACCGGGAGTCTTTGCCTATTACATTCTGAGAACATTCAGTTTCAAGGGACACCACCTTTATTGTGACCCAGTCCTGCACAGATGGATTTTAAAGATTAGATTCTTATTCTATTAATTAACCATAACGATTGTAATGCACCAAGAAAGACATTTGTATTTTGTCCAAATAACTTTTGAGAAACTGAGACATGATCAATTCTCTCTGAATGTTGCGTCAGTTATGATGGAATTGCCCCAGTTAAGAAAGGCTGGTCTAAGTTATAGGCAGTTATTTCAACTCTTCATTATTCAGCAGTCAGAGAAGATCCAGCATTTGGCACACAAGACCAAGGAGCTGATTAAGCTAAAAACAAAAATTAGTCATCTGATCTGGAGTATTTAAGAAAAAATATAAAAAATATTTTTTTAAATGATTGAATTGTTTACACACATGAATGGCATGTACTCAGCAATAAATTGGAGGAAAAAAAAAAACAAACAATTAAATGACAAAATTTGATTGAATTGAATTGAAAAACAGCAGACCTCTCTTATAGATTTCATAGGAATCTTGGACAAATCGTCCACAGACAAGTCAGCCCGGACAGTTCGTCCACGGACAACTCGGCAGTCAATATTTCAAATACGGACATTTCAGCCGCATTTCATTTTTTAAAGGCAAAAATCACTAATGCAATTTACAATAACAATAAGTTAAATCATGTTTGTTGTTTAGTGTTTTATATATCTTTTTTCTACTTTTTATAGCTAGTTTTTGTTTATTTTTTTGTTATAAATATTAATCCCATCTAGATAGTCATTTAATTTTTGTTTATTTAATTAAAATGTTTTATATTTATGATCGAGAAAAAATAAAAGGATTTTGTTAAAGGATGAAAGTTTTCACGGCGAAGAAATTAAATTGCTGCAATGTGATGAAAGTTTCGACAGAAAACTGTTAAAACAAATTTATAATATTTAAGCTGTTTATTTGTTGCAATCAACTATGCTTCCATGCGTTTGTTTTTGCCTATTTTGTGTAGCCGTAGTTGATTTTGTGGAATTCGTCACATAGTTCATTTGATGTTATTGTTATCAAAAAGTAGGTTTAATACTTATTTAACAAAAACTTTTTCCATTTTTATCAAATGGATCAGTAAGATCATAAACGTAAAAGATTTTGATTTAATAAAAAAATATTAAATAACATTACTAGAGAAAATAAACAAAAACTAGCTATACAAAGTTGAAAAAAGATATATAAAACACTAAACTAACATGAATTTATTATTGTAAATTGCATTAGATTTATATATTTTGATTCTATTTCGTTTTAAATCCCATCTAGATAGTCATTTTTGCCTTTAAAAATGAAATGCGGCCAAAATGTCCAGGCCAACTTGCCCACAGCCGATTTGTCCGGTTATCATTTCATAGGCATATAGCATTAAAACTAATCTCTCCAACCAGAAAATTCATTTTTGATATCAAATTGCAAACTATCTCTCTGCAACTCATAGCAGACAACTGACATTTTTGACTGAAATGCTTTTCATAAAGAAAAAAAAAGCATCAATAAAACAGGTTTTTGTTAAAAAGGTTCATTAAATTATTGTTTTTTCATAAGGAGAAAATCTTGATTAATATAACTGGGTCACGGCATATTCACCGGCAACAATTCACAACATTTACTGAGATATAAAATTCATCGAGATCCTTAAAATTACAAAAAGGTATCCTTAACCTTTTTGTAAAAGAATTTACTGGAACGAAAATATATTAAAGATTTAGCAATCGTTCAACAGAGGGCCCATGCCATTTTCAGCTATTTATGTACTTCTCAAACTTTTGACGAAAAAGCGATTGATAACACTGGAAACAACTTTTTCAAAGACAGACATTTCCATTTCTAAACATGAAAAATATAATTTGTAGATTGAAAGATTTTCCATTCATTTTTTTTACGAATAATGGGATAAATATTTCTTACAATAAAAATAATTTGTATAAAAGTTTTTAACTTTTTCGTTACGTTTCACTTTTTTGTCAAAAGTTTGAAAAGTACATAGATAGCTGAAAATGGCATGGGCTCTCCATCGAACGATTGCTAAATCTTTAATATATTTTCATTCCAGTAAATTCTTAAACCTTTTGTAATTTTAAAGATCTCTGTGAATATGTATGTCGGTGAATTGTTGTTGGTGAATATGCCGGTTCCCAAAATAAATATAGTGTGGGTATACTTTTGTTTTATAAATCATGAAACACATTAACAAAGATAATATTAGGAAACAAATTTTGAATACTAGATTATTTGTCATATATTTTACTAACACAGACCATCTGTTTTTGTCTGAATTTCCGAGATGAGGAATTATCATTATAATACACCGATTCATATGGACTAGTATCCTTGTCTTGGTTGTTATATTCACAACATTTCAGCTGTTGTACCCTCCTGCCGTCTTTAGGTGTCGGTCATAGTTGGGAAATTTTAAATGGATAGTGGAATGAGAACAAACTATCCCTGTGGATTGAATAAAGGGTTCAGTCCAAAATTCTAAGGTGATAACTACGACAGATACTTGAAGAAGGCTGAAGAACGGACAAAATCTGACTACAAAAACAAAGATTATGACACTAGTCCAAGTAAATCAGTGTATATTAATAGACCATCTGTATTTCAATATTAAGTATGCCACAAGTAGAACATTTTGTATTTGTTTGCCTATTGTATTAGGATAGAAACATAATTTTCAGATAATGCAGAGAAATAGGGTGGTAAGAATATGTTTATTATTATGAGGTTGTGAAGAGACAAGTATTAAAAAAATAATTCAGACAATTGAACTCCTTGTTTATGTTGTTCACACAATGTTTCGGATGATTCATTCTTCGACCTACTCCAGATGTAATATGTAATATCCATAAGGGAATAGAGCCTCTTTTTGTCTGGTCTCTTTCTCATGTAGTGTAAAATGAAAAATGGTATCAAACAGAAAATTTGAACGTTAACAGCAACGCTTGTAAAATTAAGTTATAACACGTACAGTACAACTTGTTCCATAATTTTAACATGGAATTGTTTTCAAGTTCTTTCCTTTGTTAAACAATTCCATGTTAAAAAATATAGAACAAGCTGTACAGCACGTGTTATAACTTCATTGTATAAGTGTTGCTGTTGTTCATTTTACACTGCAGGAGAAAGACCAGACAAAAAAAGAGGCTCTATTCCCTTAATTTTATTACATATTACACCCGAAGAATAAATCTGCTAAAACGTCATGTGAACAACAAACAGGGAGTTCAATTGTCCAAAAGACTCTTTGAATGTTTTAAGATGTTTGATAATAAGCTTAACAATATCATTATATATACTCTGTACATAAAAATTTTAAAAAAATAAAAATAAAAGAATTGCCATTTGATATACAAAATCAACATGGAAATAAGCCTTTTTTTTTCCCTCTTGGGGGTGAATGATATACACTGAGTGAGTGCGAACAAACATCAGAATGTGTCTTCAAGTGAGTTTGTGATACAGGGGTGCCACCATCAACACATGCAAAGAACACAACCAGACAAACCACTCGACTTGTTCAACAGAAACACAGACTTAAGTGAAAACTAGAACGATTCCAACCGATAACAGCAATGCATTTCTAGGGACACAGCCAGCCATGAACGACTAGACCTAAGATAGATAGGTTCTGAATTGGCAATGATGAAAACCAATGTAAGCAAATATGATAATGTATATATAATGTTCATTTATTGAAATCAATATGTAGATAATATTTAAAAAGATCAATTTGTTCAAAAAGTTCCCCCATGATGAAGAAAAATGCAGTCATATAATGAATGATAAAATATGGTATAACGAATGATGAAATTATATGAGTTGTAATACTTGTACAATTGTGTAACGTGATACTTAGTTAAAGGACAGAATTCATGGCTCCAATAAATAAATTTTTTAAAAAAACAAAAAAAACAGGACTGAGATTTTGAGAAATTTGAACAGTCATGATTCTCTCCTATGTACCCAAACCATTTACATTACTTATGTTTATAGGTTTTGGTTTGAGGAGTTTGTTCTGTAATCTTATAATATAAAAGCCATTGTCACTTTTGTTGTTTGTTTATTTGGCGATTTTCTGTCATGCTAAAGCATACAGAAAGAGAGGAAGGGGTATTGCGATCACAAATTGGCTACTGATAAGCAAAGCTCTGCCATGTGTGCATTTCCCCGATTTATGCAGGCAACTGCTGCTGGTAATATTACTACTACTAATGTTTCAATTTCGTTTTTTACTGAATTCTGTTGCCTTATTGTTTTAAAATTTTTAAAAAGAACAAAGTATGAAGAGTTGTAAAAAAAAAAATTGTCCGAAAAATAAATTTCATTTGAGGTAAACATTTTTTGTTTGCAATAAATATATTTATACTAAAATATATATTTGAATAATTTAACCATATGTAAATAATCACATCATTTTTGACTGGTACTATGTTAAGTGTTAATAAGTAATCTGATATTGAAACAAATATAGAATCCAGACCCCAAAATTGATTCTAGACAGAGGGGCAAAATTTCAGCTGTCACCATATATGACGTCATAGTCACGTGTTATTGTTTGTTTCGACAGAGTTTTTCGAAACTATACTTATTTCAGGCTCTTTATCTTTATTTTTGTCAAACTTCAGAACAAAGCCAGAGTCGACTTTATTATGTAACAAGAACAATCCTGACCAAAAATAGGGGAGTAAACTTATATGTAAAATCCCCATTCCCCTACCATGATTGGAACTCATGACCTAGTGATCGCCAGCATGGGATTGATTGATTGATTGATTGATTTGTTTTGTTTTGTTTTACGGCACATCGACCCTTGGTGGGTCATTTAGTACCGAATTCGGTTTCAATTTATATGTAGACAAATTAATGTAGGCACATTTTTGTAGATAGTTTGTTGTCAAGGTATGTATATCGAATCTTTTTTTTAATATTTTTGAGTATAGTTTCAAAGGTTATTTTTTTAAAAATTATATTTTTTATAGAGTCTTGCAACTTGGGGGTGGGGCGAGTTAGTCTGGAGCTGTGGTGACATCATATACGGTGACAGGTGAAATTTTGCGCTTCTAACTAGATTCAATTTTGGGGCCTGGATTCTACATTTGATCCTTGAACCCCCCCTTACAATATCACCATCATAAAAACCAAAATAAACATGTGAAACGAATTCTGAATAAATAAAAGAATGGTGATGATTCCTTTTCTTATAAATTAAAGTCAGGCTTTTAGTAAGCCAGAATTATATATTTAAATGTTTAATATATATTCAATTTTAATAAAAAAGAAAGAAAAAGAATATTTTTCTATATGCTATTAACTTTTGAAAAAGTAATAGCAATAAATATACAATTATAATTATTTTGTAATAACTTGATATATTTTCATAATGTTTGCATATTAAATGCACAACAAATAAGAAATCAGTGCATATAGATTCAATGCAGAATAGATATGCATTTTGTGTATAACATCTGTTAATATTAGGTGTGCAAAAGTTTCCAGCTAAAAACTGGTTTTCAACTACAGAGTGCGTAGGGTATTTGAGGACAAATTTAATTTTTTGTAAAGACAAACATATCTGAGCAAAAAACAACTATATTTTCATGAAAATTTGTACACATTCTTAAATAGCTATTTTACAAGTTTATTCTATATAACCGCCTTCAGCATCAATGACTGCTTGAATGCGACACCGGGAGTGTTGGCATGCCCGAATCAAATTGTCCTTATTCATTTCTGGCATTAACTTGACAATGGCGGCCTTCAGTGAATCTTTGGTATTGTAGGGATGTTGATTGTTCTCTCTCTCAACAATGCTCCACCACATAGTAGTTCAGGGGATTTAAATCTGGCAAGTTGGGAGGTCAAAACCAGAGCATGCCAGGTTCTTAAAGGTTTTTTGACCTTGTTGAGTAACTGATTTCAGTGGATCATCCAGTTTTCCTGAGTCTTCGCAGACATGAATTGACCTCTCATCATATACGACTTGTATTGGATGTCCTCATGCACCAGTTCTGATAGTTCCCTCTGACACCTGGAGATCTCTGGGAATGGCCCTCATTGAATTTCTGGAGTCATCATCGATAATGTTCTGGACCTGTTGTAAAAACTCTGGTGTCATGGTAGTGTCAGAACATTGAGAATGTCTTTTCCGCTTAGCTACAGGTGGCAACATTCAAAAAGTTTACAGTTTCTAAATCGCTGTGTTTTGCACTTAAAGCAACAACAGCATGGCTTTTCATTTCTTGAGTTAAATTATAATCTGCCATGATGTATCAGAAAAAAAAGCATATAAATTAGTTTGAAGGAAGCAATAGGTTGGTAATGATATGTCCTTAAATACTCTACACACCCTGTATATATTCAGTTAGTTTTCAAAAAGAAAAGTGCGCTGGGTACTTTTGCACACACCCAATATATTTAATGCATTTATAGTGGAAAAATAATCAAGTAGTTACAAAAAGATGAATTTAAGAGCTAAAAATAAAACTGATTCAATTTTTTTTTAAATATTGTAATATACAACCTTTAAATTAAAGAAAAAGGTAATCTTTGGTTTGACAACCATAAACCTATGACAGTGTTTATAACCAGCATACAAAGGCTCCAAAAAGTATAATTTTGTATTAAAAAGTATAATTAAACATGTTCATCAGAAATTAACGAATTTCATTATTTAACGTCATTAACATTACATTTAAGAAATTAATGTCAGCTTGGCACGTCTGATTCAATATTTCCATCGTACTTTAACAAACTCATGGTGTGCAATCTGATAAAGAACAAAAGACAGGCTTTTAATTTCATTATAGTGTTAAATTCTGATATGTTGTTTAATTATAATTTCTAATAAAAAGTATTAGATATTTAGGCAGTCATGGGTGGGGGTCACAGATTTGACTCCCACACGTGTTGAAAGTCATAAATAGGATATTGGCCAAAAACCCCAAACTGCAGGTGTCAGGGAGCGGAACATACACAATAGGTGTTCAAAAGTCATAAACAGGATATTGACTAAACCCTGACTGCAGGTGGTGGCTGGAAAACCAGCTTGGGTATTCGAAACCCATAAATGCCTCACAGCACCCTCAGAAAGCAGAGTGACAGAGCGCCTAGGCCTGGGAAGACACAAGACCAATTTCCCGGTTGGGAACAGTCTGTCGGCTCTCATTATCTCTCTCCCACTCTTCATTCTCCACCATGGCACAATGTATTTGATGAAATAAAAATATATCATCATATTTTTATAAACCAAGTTCCTTTTTCTCCAAGTTCAGGATTTTCCTTCCGTGGACCAAGATGGATATACAACAAAAAGATGAAGATTTTTGGAGCCTTTGTTTCCTGGTTAAACAACGCCATAGATTTATGTACGTCAAACCAAAGATTACCACAAAAAAATATTACTCAGAAAATTAATGTTATTAAATCATGCGAGAATAGATTAAATTGATATTCAATTTTGATTAGGAGTTCACTTATCAAAATTGAAGCTGTTCAATTTCATCTATATCACTATCTGATCTACTGGAAAGATCAATGAAAATGTACTCAATACATTTGCCTAAGTTAACAATTTCTGAATCACTACTGCAATTTTCTGAACAGATAACACAAAAAAGATCTACACTGCAATAGACTACTATTTCCAAGATACATCTGTTAATGTTTGTTTGAAGAATACTAAAAGCAAGATCTATATGAATAGAACAAAACCAACAACAAGAAATCAAGCAAAAGCAAAAATAATAATAAATAAAAATTAAGAATAAACTATAAAAATGAAAATTATTTTCAATTTCAGTGTTCTGGACGTTATGTTGTTAAAATTCTAAAACTTCAAAATATTTTGTTAAATTTTTAAATTAATGTTTTTATGAACGTAGTTCCGTCTTGTGTATGTTTTCTGATGCACATGTTACGGCTGTTTAGGCCATTTTCAACATCTTAACTGTATGAACATCTCGCAAGCGTTTTGTAGGCATGAACATTATTAAATTATTTTTGATTGGTCAGTTTCAAATTGAACCAATTAAATTGAATCTCTTAAAGAGGCTTCAGTAGTCGTAATATCCGATTCAATTCAAAAGGGTTTTTAAATGCTGTGAATGCAACATTTCCCCCTCTTTTTTAACTTATATATTTGGATCTATACCAACAAATAAAAATTAAGACCTTTGCTACGTCTTTAAACAAGAAAAGAACTAGCGCCTCAAATACTAATTATGTTTAACTTTTTAGAATAATATCCAGAAACTGCTGGAACGGAACTCTTATGTTGGGATTAAAAAAACTGGAAAATTAAGTAAAATAATTTTTTTTTTTTCCAGCAAATTTTTAGTTTTATTCGATTATTTAACATGGTTATAATTTAATCAAGAAATATAAAAAAAAAAGTTTTGATGCAGTCCTCCTTGTTTTGAATAAATTAAATAAACTTTTGATTAAATTATAACTACTTTTTTTATTTATTATTATTTAAATTATGACTACCTTTTTATTTATTTTTGTACTTTTGGATGCAATTTAGTGGGACGCAAATGTCCACGGACGGCAAAGGCTGGGAAGAAATTGGACACCTTTGACACGAGATGCCTACATAAAATCATGGGCAACAAATGGAAGGACTACGTGTCATTGAAGAGGTCAGGGAAAGATCGTAACAGCCTCCGTTATCAACGGAGGTTTTCAGACAGTGTCTCTGCTGGTTGGGGCCATGAAGAACAAGACCTGCAAATCAAGACATCAAATGGAGGCCAAAAAAGGAGAAGAGAGCCCAAGATAATCTTGTAGCAAACAGCTAAGAGGGACCTCCGACTGGTCAACAGAAGCTGGAACGATCCCACTAGACTGGCTGAAAAATCATACACAGAGCGCCTTGACCACTTCATGCATCACACGATGTGGGAGCAACTTACGGAGTCTGATTATAGACACACACTGTATATATCAACAGATAAGACAACACTCAAAGCATCCAAACAAACACACTGGTTGTCCTTTAAGCCAGAACTGACTAAAGAGTAGGGCTTGAAATTAACGTTGTCCTGGGGTGTTCAGGACAAATAGATATCTTCCCCGGGACGACTCCGGGACAGAAGTGATTTTTTTTTAAGAGACACGACTACCAATCAGTTGGTCATGCTTTCTAATCACTGATGGGGAATGTTAATTTTAATCCCATAAATTTGGTGAGGATTGTTCTTGTTTTTGTTACAGTAGTAAAACAAAGTTGGACAGGAGTTTGACAATTATTTATTTCCTCAACATTTTAATAATGTTTTTATTATGCTACTAACAACTATAGATGATAATAACAATGTAAAGAAACAACATTTTGATTTCGGGACCGTTTACATTTTCTTTGGGGTGGTTAAAATTGTTTTTTCGGGACAGTGGTGAAAAAAGTTAGTCTGGAGCCCTGCTAAAGAGTGAGGTAAAAAACCATGGAATTCAGGCTGAAATTGGGGGTCTCGTCTTATCTGAAGGTCACTTTATCCTTCAAAATATACAGTATATATGTATATGGGTGGGTGTGCTAGTTTTGCCATTGCCTACTGATTAAGATAGACCAGAGTTAATGCACTCAAACTAAAAGGAAATTTTTTTAAATTTTCCAAACCGAGCTACAGTTAACAGCCCCAGCAAACATTAAATGAAAAATACTATGTTTTACCAAAACTTTTAGACATCAAGCCAGCAACCAATAAAAGTTACTTTTAATTCTATAAACTGAAGTTTTGTATAGATTTGAGGGAAAAAGAGCAAAGCTAAATAAATGTCTTTAAAAAAGTGATTTTTCAGGTCAGGAATTTGTTTTTGCTTTGTACAGCAGTCAGCATTAAACCAGTGAACTCCAATGGTACTAAACTACTGTAGGGGAATGTTAATTTTAATCCCATAAATTTGGTACAGTATTCAGCATTAAACCAGTGGTACTAAAATAGTACAAATGGTACTAAAATACCAAAGTATAGAATCACATTGAGGCTAAGTTATCCCATTCATGTAAACTGGAAACAGATTTTAGTGCTTATATTTACCGGATTAACTTATCAAGATTTAAAAGCAATGACTGCATTCATTGAGAAAAATGTTCATTTAAAAAGGAAATCACTTAATTTGCAAAACATTGAAGTGATTATTTGGAGGTGAATTTTCTGCCCCACATGCAGAAGGTCCAGGGTTCGATTCCCAGTCTTAGTCAAGAGTGTAGAAAACTCTTCATTAGGACAAATTTCCCTGTGCACTCAGCAGCTAATTGAGTACACTCTAAGCCAGTGGTTCCCAACCTTTGAGTCATTCCCACTTTTTTCAATAGGAGTACTAGTATCCCCCCCC
>VCCN01001005.1:2351952-2362520 GCA_006491835.1 Architeuthis dux | reverse complement strand
GAGCAGAGTTTGACTCTGGAGCAGCCAGGCTTGTTTTAACTTAACTTCATCAATCTGACTTGAAACTATTACTGAATCAAATCTATACAGCACAGGGAATTGAACCATACATCTTGAAGCCTCTAGTTCAATGATTTAACAATTAAGCTAACATCCAAAAGGGAATGATGGCTGCTACAAATACTATGTGTGACAGACAGCTCTTATTGTCAAACTCCAGGACAAAGTCAGAGTTGACTTTACTTTCCTATGTAACAAGAACAAGAACAAGACTTACCAAAAAGAGGGAAGTAAACCGATATGTATAATCCAGATTCCCCTGCCGTGATTTGAACTCATGGCCTAGTGATCGCTAGCCTGGTGTGTTACCACCTGTGCTAAATAGACAAGTCTTACATACCTCCAAAAAAAAAAGAATTACGCAAGGAAGTAGAAGTAGGAGCAGAGTTTTGACTACAGAGCAGCCAGGCTTGTTTTAACTTAGTTCAAGTCAGATTGATGAAGTTATTACTGAATCAAATCTATACAGCACACAGAATTGAGCCACACATCTTGAAGCCTCTAGTTCAACACTTTAACTATTGAGCTAACATCCAAGACATCAAACTTTCGTGGGGCAAGTTAATCAGTCTTCTTACAAAAGAAAACAAAGTTAATCTAATCCAAGTAATAGCATTGCGTGATTAGTGGAGACATAATCAAGCTGTGACGGTCAATGCCAACCTGTTAGAGCATAATGTGTAGTTCAAGAGCTCTGAATGTGATAATCACACTGCTGCAGAGTTGGGAAGGCTTAACAGTTTAAATACTATGGCATCTTCTTCAAGGCACTGACTCACAGTTCAGAGATAGCAGTGAGTAATCAAGACTAGGCTACCCAAGACAAACCATAAAGGAAAAAAGTTCACTGACTGGGTGATGACACTCTTTCAGCAACAAAAAGATTACAACATAAAATAGCTCAAGATTTGGATTTATTAGTACTGCTAGGTGGACCCAATCACCTTGGTAATACAGAAGTTCATTTTTTTTATATGAATTTAAGAATTAAATCAAGATGTTAAGAACAAGGGCAATAACTACTGATCAAAGTTACCCCCACTTCCAACTTTGGGTAAATTTTTTAAAAATTCATTTTTTATTCCATTGAACATAAGTTTAACAAAGTTTCCTTCGAAGAGGTCTGTTGTCAATTAGGAGCGGTATAACGTGGTTTATGACATTAAGAGTCAATATCTACTTATATAAAAATGAACAGTGAGTTTTTTCTATTTGTTTCTCAGTCCGTAACAGTGGACTCTTCCACCTAAACGAATTCAGTCATTTTTTAATAAAACCCCAGATGAAATTAAAACAAACATTTTTTTTTACTCTATAAACAGCTTTGAAGTAGTGAACTGTTAAGTCTTAACCCTTTATAGGGCAGCCCTAAAACTATTTTAGATATCAAAACAACCTTTGGTATGTTAAACTAGACCTAATTACAAGATATTTTCAGCTGCAAGTTTTCTGAAATTCATTTGTTTATGGAGAAAAAACCTCCTCTGATGAAGTGATCATATATGGTGCCTCGCCCCAAAAAAGACAATATAAAAGAATTAAAAATCAAAGTAGAAAGTTAAATAAAACATAGAATTAAAAAATAACATTCAATATAATGAATAGATACAAAAAAAAAAAAAAAAAAAAAAAAAAAAAAAAAATTGATATTAACATTAACGCCCGGGTTGATTTTAAAATGTTATTGTTCGGGCCAAAAACTGGCTAATTTAATGGTGTGTGGTATGCCTCAAAACAGTATCTGTCTTTGCAAAGCTTGTAGACCACATTGATATGGATTATGTTTGTGTCTACAATATTTGCATGTGGCTGACGGGTCCTCAGGTGATCATATATAGTCACTTGCCACGAAGAGTTAATATCTACTTATATAATGAACAGTGTGATTTTTTTCTATTTGTTTCTTAGTCCGTAACAGTGGACTCTTCCACCTAAACAAAGTCAGTCATTTTTTAATAAAATCTCAGATGAAATTAATAAGACAAGCATTTTTTTTTTACTTTATAAACAGCTTTGAAGTAGTGAACTGTTAAGTCTTAAAGTAAGTAAGAGAATGTGAAGAAACTGCTTGAACTCCACAGAAACATGGGGAGATATTTATACATTACGGCCTGCAGTATATGCGTGAGTAACACACACACACATATGCCTAGAAATTAACAACCATTAGCCAATTACAGCAAGCCGGGGAAAAAAAGCTGAGCATAGAATAAGACTTTTCAAACTAATTTGCATTCATTTGAAAAATCTTAATTGTGAAACCAACTATACTGTTTGGTATGGACAAATAAAAACTCATTTATAAAATATCTGCACTACCATAGGTATCAAGCATTCTCCGAGCATAAAGGACTGATTTTTATGCACTATTGTGTTGCATTTGGATGACTACGGATTATATAAAATTTTCTTTTCTGGAAAAAAAAAAAAGAAAAAATTTTTAAAAAAATATCATCTAATAGAAATTAATATATCTGCAAATTTGTTTCACAGGTAATAACTAGTTAGGAAATAATTCACCAGTCCAGTACACGTGATATACTAAATTTTCATTCAACCCGATACAAAGCAGTCTGTGATACGATATTCAGCTTGCATGATATTCAGCGGAGGTCTTAACAATAAAAGCATTTGTATTCATGACCAGAGCTCAGTTGTTGAGGGTATAAAGGTCCTATCTATAATGCTAAGTCCATGATACTCATTACTATTCATTCTAGAAAAAGGAAAACTGATACAAAGCCAGAGACCTTTCCAATTCACTGACAAATTGTTAATCAATACCATATTTCTCAGTGTCTGGGGCACCCCGGCCTCAAGGACACACCCCAATTTTGATTTGCAAAATATATATTAAACTAGCATTCCAAGGAAAACTATGAATCACCACCATCCAGATGTGCTGGGCTGTGATCACTAAAAAAAATGTCTGAATTTTCAAAAAAATAAAGCAGGGACAAACTAGTGACCAATTTAGCATAAGCTTACATTGAAAACTGAACCCCACCACTAAAACCCTATTTTGGAGGGGAATTTTCAAAAAAGAAAAAAAAAAAAATACAGCATTTTTCCTACTCGTTTAGGGGTACAAAATTTCAAGTTTCTACTGTGAATGGTTAGGGCTGGGCGAAGTCTGGATACATAGATAGATACATATAAATGTTTGAACACATGAATAACCTAAACCTTTGGTAGCAGTGATTTAAAAAAAAAAAAAAAAAAAAACTACATAAAATTAAGGTCTCAGCATTTTCACCTACCTTACCAAGATGCTTTGTGGGTGGCTTACTGATATATAGATCCTCTTGACAGAACTAAACAAAGTTTATTATAAAACAACAGAACACAACCAAAACTAGATGGTGGGTAAGCATTTCATTATGATAGTCTTGTTATAAAATTTACCAGTAAACCGTCCTAATATACAAGTTATATTTCTTTTGTCAATTAACGATGTTCCCTTAAAGTCAAGGTCAATTGATGAGAACAAAAATACTGATAATATTTATATAAAACATCTAAGTTACTAGTCTGTTGGTTTCTCTACAGTGTGAACTTTTGTGACTAAGTTATATTTTTTTTTATTATTATTTATACTTAGTAAATAAACTAAGTATAATTTATACATTTCATTCAGGTCATAAACAGGAGTTCAGATTACTGTCTAGCATAGATTACCTTTCATTGCAGTTAGAATATGCCTATGAAAAATGAAACCTTTGGCCTCTAGGAGGCAGGGTACATTTTCAAGAAGCTGGGGAAATATCTATATAACACAGGGCTCTTTTACTATGATCCCGATAAACAATTTTAACCATCCCGAAGCAAATGTAAACGGTCCCAAAATCAAAATATTGTTTCTTTACTTTATCATCTATAGTTGTTTTCTACGGTAACAAAAACAACAAAACGACAAGAACAATCCTCACCAAATTTAAAAAAAAAAAAAAAAAAAAAAAAAAAAAAAAAAAATCACTGGAGGTGTCCCGAGGAAGATATTTGTTTGTTCCGAACACATTTTTACCAACGAGGGGACAACGCTAATTTTGAGCTCTGGATACCCCCTGCCATTAAAAATGATAACTATTTTATTAATTATAGAAAATAGCGCTTGTTCCTCAAGTTGATTTGAAGAAATTATTGTACGTGTGCTCTGTAAGATGTCAATGGGATAAAATAAACGCAGGTTATTAACTTATAACTCTATGAAAGCTGACAATGTTGTTTAATTTCTTATCTTAAAATTTATTCTTGAAATATTGATTGGTTAGATTTCAAATCAATTTCAATTGCAGTGACCTTGGAGAATAGCGTTCTGTCGAGCACAAACAGAATTTTATTAGTTTTTGTTTTATTACTTTTCCTATTTTCATATTATTCTTTAAATTCAGGATTTTTATTACGTCATTAGAATGTGAACGAAAGTCTATTTTACTACGTCATTAGAACGTGAACGAAAGATTTTTGAATCTATTCAAAGTATCATTGTTCTCCACTTATAACCCTCGTTCAGTGTGTCATTGCCTGTGTGAACGTAACCCAGTAAGTTAGTAAGACCCAATTCTGGCTTGCCAGGCCTGGTGAAACTGCGTTCTGCTTATGGCACCTGGTAATCCCCAATGGTGACCCATCTAGATACTGACCAAGCTTGATGTTGTTTAACTTCGGTGATCGTACGAGAACCAGTGTGTCCAACGTGATTTGGCCATAACCCCTCCCCCCATAGGTTCAGGAATAGGTTCTTCAATCCTAGTACTTGTGCTGAGCGGATTAATTTCGAAAAGAGTCCCAGAAACTAATGTGTATGTTAAAGGAATTATATCATTACAACTTTAATTAACAATTTTTTTTTTTTAAATTCATGCTATTTAAAATATTACGCAAGTAAGAAATATTAGAAAGAAAGAAAAAAACAGAAAAAAAAGAAAAAAATATATACTTGCCCCGAAAATTAAACTTAATGCCGCATTTACTAAACAACCACCGAGCTGCTCCCACTGTAGTTAATGGGTTAAGTAATCCAACCCAATTTATCATCATTGAATTTGAGTTAAATTAGCCAGACATCAAAAAAAATTTTGTTTTAAACACAACCTGTTAGATCCAAGGTCATGTGAGTGGATTTGAAAATACTGAGCTGTAAGCAATATCTCAAAGGAAAAGCCTACTTCGAATTAACAATCCCAATTTCTGTGCAAATTATCAAAGTAAACAAATACCTAAAATAATTATTTTAGAGGAGGACTAATCCAAATTCCAAACAACAATACTTTCAAGTGGAGTTTGAACAGTACTAAAAATGTAGCATAATAAAAATGAGTCATTCCGTGTCAAGTGGACCAATTTGGGGAAAGTACCCCACTCGACCATCTCAGATTTTGCTCTAACTTTGCTCACATGTTCATTTGGGTTTGAAATGAAGGCCAGTAAAATTTTAGCTCAATATCTTTAGTCGTTCAGTCACTATGGATCCAAGAACAAGGACTACTTTGTTCGAAGCAACGACGACCAAATCATTTTTTCCATTTTCAACTAGCAACCATTCCACAACAGGAACTTCTACTGCACTGAAAATTTGTTCTCAGGGTCAACTCCATATGTTTATTTTTAAAATGTTATCAGCCTAACTCTAGAAAGCATCATTTTTTCAGGAAAAGATGTCAAAGTAGGCTCCAAATTTCATTGGTATTTCTGAGAAGACATTTCTAAGTAATCATTACTAAGGACTTTGTGAGCCCTGTCTGCCAAGGAGGAAAGTGATGTCAATGCACTACAAAATGTTACAATCTGGATCTTTCTAGCTTTTCTAGATCCTGAGATATAAGGTCTCAAAGATGCCCCGAATTAAAAAACTCAAAAATGCACCATTCTTAAAGGCAAAAATGTACATGTGGATCAATTTAGCATAAACTTACATATTCCCCCCCCCCCCCCGCAAAAAAAATTTCAAGTTTCTACTATGAACGGTTAAGGCTGGGCGAAGTCCAGATACATATAAATGGCAAAACACATGAATAACCTAAACCCAGCAATAAACCAGTGTTGTGGGTAGCGGTGATTAATAAATAAATCAATAAGTCCATCCAGATGTTCCTTTTGAGTCATCTTGCCAGTCCCAAGCCCGGGTAAGGGAGTAGGGTTGGGCATGGGATAGGAACTCCACCTCTTAAAACCTACTTGCTACTGAAACCAAAGCCGCAGCACCCACCAGCGAGAGTTTGGTCGGGAAGATTCCTCTTCAGAAGAGCTCATGATACATGCTGGCTATGGCCTACAAAAAGCCAGTCTGCAGAACCTTCGAACGACAAAGAAACCAGGATAGGTACCTGGAAGATCAGAACCCTGTTTGAGGGCAGGGAGATCAGTTCAAATAGCAGACTGGAATCCCCAGGGGGAAGAGAAGAGTTGGGAGTCCAAAGCCGACCCGGAGACGATCAGTCAACAGAGAGGCAAACCCAGCTATGGGGAGTTGCCCAGAACTGAGCCGCTGGCATGGTGTCGTTACTGCATTATGCTCCATAAGGAGCTGACAGGATTAAACAAACAAATCAATATTTTTCCAAGCTGGTATCTAACAAAAAAGGAAAAAAAAATCCCTAACTTTCTTTCCTTTCCAAATATGCACAAGAGATGAAATAGAAACCAGAATAAGCTCATAAAAAGACATTAAAACCCAGAGCCATTTCTACTTGAAGGAACATTATGTGCGATTCTAGGTAGGCAAATTGACAGTCACATGACTGCACCAGGATGTTCATTAGATGTCACTTAGTACACTTCATGAGTTAAAATCAAGGATAAAATATATTATATAAGAGACTGTGCAGATCAATTAAATTGTATGTGACAGGGGTTCTTATGGGTTAAAAGTTCATAATTTGTAAGCAGAACTTGATATTCTCAGAAGTCTTCTGCTTTTTGAAAACATTTAAAAATTGAAACTTTGAATCTCTTTATATTGATCCCAATTAATTTATTTACAAGTTTGAGCCACCACAAATGATCTAATATATAAATAACCCTGCCAGAGTTATATTAATGCTAGCAAAGTAAATTTAGTGAGTAGGAAGACTTTGAAATTAGGTTAATGATTTGATTTATTCAAATAAAACATTGCTTTCATTCCAAGCTGACAAAAAAAGAGATTAACAGAAACAGGATGAGTGAGCATTCTAAATACACAAACCTTTCACAATTATTTGACATGTTTCTTTAGGCATGCAATCTCAGAGAGAGGGGGGGGGAGATTTAGGATCACTTAACCTATCACCAGCAAAACTTTGTAAATAAATTAAATTATCAATTGAAGGGTGGTACTGGTGGCTTAATGGTTTTCACTTCACACTTATGCCCTTGGGAAAGGCATGAATCCATCACCTCCCCAGACTGAGCTTTTCAGTCTAGGAGACTGGAAAACTGAATTCAAACTGCAGTTAACAGTGCTCTGGTGAAGCTTTAAGGGACCTAGCAAGCTGGAAGTGGATTATAAGAAAAATTGCTCAAATAAAATAATGGTGAATAAAAACTGGACAGACAAAATAAAGAGACAGACCTCACCCCCTACGCATGACAACTACAGTACAAGTGGAAGATTTATACAAAAAAAAAGTTTAAAACATCAATTGAAGAAGAAATCTTGATATAGGGTAAAAGAATCATCTATTGAAACTAAAGCATTGAAAAAAAAAAAAAAAAAAAAAAATGGAAATGTTATCTTAATGAAAAACTTTTCAAAATGAAAAACCTTTTAGCGGCATTATTCAAAAATAGTCTCACACACACACACACACACACCACAATAACGTGTATACTAAATGAGACAGTAAGAGAGGCAGTACAGTTACACCATAGATGTCATCATATAAGTCAACCCCAAAATTGAGGTGTTAATTCAAATTTAGTCCGATATTCGCAGGATCAGTTGACTACTCCAACATAAGGCAGCACTGCGTCCATCAGAGTGTCAAGTAGGTAGGTTTAGGCTTTCTAATTTTCCAATTATTTATTAGTGTTATTTCGTCTTTATATTTTTATCTCCCTTGTACTTCTGGTAAGATGGTGGAAACTAAGTGCTGACTATAGCTACATATAGTTACATTGTAAATAGAACCCCCTTCATAAAACCTGGGGGGGGAGAAGGGGGTTCTATTTACATCTAGGAGAATTTGCAACTCCCGACACATAAATCTTTACCAAATGTTTAAATATTTAAATAAATTTCAGTGTCAATTGAACCATGTAAATAATTCAAGTCCAAGTTCAAATTAAAAAAAAAAAAAAAAAAAAAAAAAAAAAAAAAAGGAAAAAGGGGTGGGGTAATAGAAAAAGCTTTTAAAAAGATCAATATAATAGAATTGATGCATTAAAATTAAAGATTAAAGTTTAAAATTGATAAAATTGGTAGTTGAACCCTTTCAAGACTAACCTATTACGGTCAAATAACATTTCGGTCACCATTGGCTCGTCACCGGTAGAGCGACTGTTGTTATTCAAATGAATTCTGGGAATAAACACCAGCTAAAACCAAGTGTTCACTCAGCACTACGTTGTGCTTAGATACACAGCCTGTCTGATGCAATACCTGTTTAGCCAAAAACAATAATGTCGCTCTAAGCTAATGGTGATAACTGTCTTTTGACTGGTAGAAATGTCTGAATTAAAATGTCCTAGTAGAATTCAGAAAGATATCTTCAAGACAAGATGAAGGAAAAAAAGAGAAAAGTTGGAAAAAGGGGTGATCAATGAATAAGTTACATCTCTCACCTTTTGGTAGGCTGTGACCACTAAAAAAAGGTTTGAATTTTTGAAAAACAAGTGGGCACAAACTAGCGACCAATTTAGCATAAATTTACACCCATCTATTTAGAGGGAGAATTTTCAGAATATATATGCCTCAGGAGTCTTGCGAGAAGGAAAAAAAACAAAAACAAACAACTACCTTGTAATCCTAACGACCCTTAGCAAAGGTGTCGCCACTCTCCTTCAAGTCTCCCTCAGTCGGGAAATCCACCCAAAGGCTCAAGAATTCTCCGCACTCTGCAAATGCAGAGTCTTTCCAAAGCAAAAAACGATAATTGTTTGTTTGAAAATCCATTTACTGAGCAAGCAACTATCAAAGAGGCTACTTAATCATGACACAAAGAAGGTGGCCTCAGACTACAAAATGTAGTTTTAGTCACTAATAAGCTGTTTAGTCTTCACAAAAATAAACCACTCAGCTAAGTAATTTACTTGGAACATTTTAAAGTTAGTTCAGTTGGATGCATTGATAAAGTTTTATTTAGTCTGTTTATTCATATGAATATAGATTTACAATCATTGTATTTTGATAAATACGCATTTTTATCTGGTAGATAAAAAATAAAAAAGTATGTGAATATGTCCAAAAAGTATCCAGCTATCTAGAGCAATGACTCCTTAGTCCCTTCAAAGTACTCTCCTTGGGTCTTCACACATTTATCCCAGCATCCCTTTAACTTTTTGAAAACACTCTGCAAAGTCCTATTTACAGATCAGCTGCTTCGTCACGTTCTCCTTAATCTTGTCCACAATCTGAAATCTCTTTGGGAAAAGCCAAAAGTTACAAGAAGCCAAATCTGGACTGTAAGGTAGGCCAACAAACTGGGTGATGTGAGCTTTTGCAAAAAAACAAACAAATAAAAAAAAACCCTCTACGAGATGTGAAGGACTCAGTCATTGTAAATGCAACGGTCATAGTACACAATCCTACTCAATGATAACTGAGTAACCTCACAGGAGACTGTCTTTTTAAAAATCAAGGACATGCAACCGGTTCACAAGATATTCAAAATCACTGGATACGTTCGGGAAAGCGGGCCATCAATTTTTTCACTTAATATTTATGAAATTGACTGTAAACAAAGAGTTACCAAAGCTTTTTAAAAAAAAAATTTAAAAAAAATCATAAATAAAATTAAGCCGAGAAGTTTCTATTTTGATATCTAGGAAGGAACACAAAACAAATAAATCCCACATACACCTCCCACCCACTCAAAAGACATAAACCAAGCTATCTAGAAACTTACCCCAGACTGGGCACACAGATAACCAGAATCTGACCAATGTTTGACGAAACACCCAGGGCTTATCGACACCCCCTCCCTCTCAACCAGTAGTTTTTTCCCCAGCTCAATACATTTCACACAAACATGGGAGGAGTCGGAATGCACACACGTGAGTTTTCTGCACAGCAAAAGAGCTTCAGAATAGGCCGAATGAAACACAGCAAAATGCATTAAGGGTTATTTTAATGATAATAAATGTTTGTTCTTGCGAGGTGACCAGCCCATCTCCATTTTTGCTGCTTAATTATTTGTATAATATCTTTCACTCTAGTCCTCCCTCTGATCCATGTTGATCTTTTGCTATCTTTTAGAGTTATCCCTAGCATGGCTCTTTCCTATTCTAAGTTGGCTTTCAGCTTGTTTTGTTAATTTCCAGGTTTTGCATCCGTATATCATGGTTGGTATTATGCAACCGTTGTATAC
>VCCN01001005.1:2329001-2345539 GCA_006491835.1 Architeuthis dux | reverse complement strand
AAAAAAAAAAAAAAAAAAAAAAAAACCTGTACAACATACACTAAGGACCTATTTAGCATAAACTTATATAGTAAATTGCACCCACCAATAAAAACCTATTTTGGAGGGGAATTTTCAAAAAACAATAAAACTGTTTTTTTTCTAAGGAGTAAATGTTTAAATTTTGAGCCCTCTAGCTCCATAGACCAGTGTTGATAGTTATGGTTGACATTTTCTCATGCTGTTTTGTGACTAACAGTATAAGGTGTGTTTCTTCAAAAATGGTCTGACCGATATGTTTTTGACCTTTGAGAGATTAAAACATGAATTTCCTCTACTTTGAAGTTTGATAAAACATTACTTGAATAAAGTACAGATCTGAGATCATCACCACCACCATTGTTAGGGCTGGGACAGGGCTAGAAAAAATGTGTTCAGGATTATCAAATATCTTCCCCAGGACAGAAGTGATTTATTAAAAAAAAAAATTTTTTTTTAAAAACCCTGCTTCCGTCCCGGGGAATTTGGTGAGGATTGTTCTTGTCATTCTTGTTACAACATTTTAACAGTGTTTTTATTATGCTACTAACAACTATGATAAAAACGGTATCCAGCGAATTCATAGCAGGTAAATTCATAGAAGGGTATTTCATAGTGGAATTCATAGCCATGTCTATTTCCTAGCCACTTTTTATAGCCGAAACGTAACGATAAAACATCAGCTTCATCTTGTATCGCTAAACTATGAAACTTATAAGTTTTTATAGATTAGCGACATCAGATAAAATGTTCCGTAACCCGATAATAAAGTAATGAAACAACATTTTGATTTTGGGACGGTTTACATTTCCTTCAGGATGGTTAAAATTGTTTTTCGGGAAAGTTCCGTGAAATAAAAAAAAGTTAATCTGGAGTGTTGGTCTGGGAAAGCTAAAAAATTTGTCCCTATAAATCAATGGCATCCCGTTAAAACGCAGATGTTGGGGTCCAAGAAAGCAAACCACATTATAATCGAGCTGTGATAACTGCTATATGGGTATGGGTGATATTCAAGTGCGGACAATAATAACAGGTGAAAAAAAGCAAAATAACTACAATACAGGGCTCAAAATTAACGTTGCCCCGTGGACATAAAATGTGTTCAGGACGAACAAACAAATATCTCGTGGGGGGGGGGGGGGGGTATTTTTTTCTCTTCTGAAAATTGTTTTTTGGGACGGTAGTGAATAAATTAGTCTGGAGCCCTGATACAATATATTACAAGGTATACCAAATTTTCAGTATTTAAAAAACAAAATATTTACCATATTTGCATCAATAACATAACCCTATGAACCGTCAGTCCCTGAGCTTTTGTTCATTCATACAGGTCCATTACCTATCAGCCTTATTTCGCGAACCACGCTATAACAAACCGCGTTATATCGGGGGATCACCTGTACCAATACCAATGAACATTTTCAATGACCCTTGCAGTTTTTGATAGGTGTTCTTGTTACAAGTTTGAGGAGAATTCACAAAGCTGACAAAGATAAGTTGGCTTAGCTGAAGATTGAACCGGGAGCCTTATGATATCCAGCTTAAAGCTTTAATCCAGATTCAATTCCTTGGTACACTCAACACATATCCTTAATACCAGACATCATAACTATTGTTTAGATAATTTCATGATAGCAAACACAGATTTTGTGTGCAGCTGTTGCTTTCCAAACAACTTTCTCAGGTAAAACACTTTAAGGAGTTAAATAAAGATAAATAAATTTCAGAGATAGGTAAACATAGGTCATAAGATTTAGATAAGCACTGAGAACATTGAACTTTCAATCTTTAAAAAAATGTTTTTTTAAAAACAAAAAAAAAAACAGAGGAAGTAAAAAGGCATGACTCCACCCCCCACCAATTTGGGGGCATATCCATCATCAATTACCTCCCCTATGTCATAGCTATCAGTCCACACAGGTTTTCATTTTAAAACAAGGGGTGTGACATTTGATTGTAAATAGCTTGAAAGGACTTGCTCTGAGGAATATGGTTCTTTTGTAAATTTTACTCAGCATACAATTTACTATCCAACAATATACAATATGACCATATTTGGTGAAATTTGTTTTATCCTGACCATATCCTAGAACTCAAAATGGCTGCCATCTTTAAATCAAGATGGCAGACAAACGACCATGAACCAGCAAGTGACACCTACTTTTTATGATCCTTAGACCATGTATTAACAAAATATGAAGTCAAACTTAGTTGACTCAGATCTGAGCAAAGAATCATTTGTTCTAAAAGTCCACCTTAATAACACAAATGTTCAATGTATTAATTCATAATACATGCCACTATCTCTTCTCACCCCAGCTATGAGTAAATAGCAAGGTAGAATGGGCTCTTCAAAGCCTTGGTTGGTAACCAGTCTGGGAGATGGACAACAAATTCAAACCCCAATGCATTGAGGTGTGCTCTTCACACTGTGTGACTTGCTGAATGCTCTGGTCATCCACTGCATACCAATCTGTCTGCTGCCAGCCTCACTAGGTCTCGGCGCTGGACCCAGGCCGACAGAGACGAGCGAGGCTGATGACGTGCGCAAATCACTCACTTTAATCAAAGTCAGGACTTCAGACCCGGTTTACTCAGAAACTGAAACCATGGTCATCTTCGAATAAGAAGGACGAACATCATCAAATAGAAATTTGACGTTTTAATATTTTTGTAATGAAATACACAGGTCGAGTGTTCGTAGATTTTTGGCCAGATAGCCCAACAGCAAGATGGTTGCGATTCTTCCCCAGGACTTGCCTTTCTGTTCATCTTCCATGCATAACACATGAATATCTCACACGCATAAGAAAAGCAATTGAACATTGTCTTTTAACGTGATAACCTGGCGATCTCTAAATTTGTCCACATGAGAAGAAAAATAAACTAAGAAAAGAGAATATTTTTCTTATAAATGCTGTGTTTCTTGCTATTCCACTACCAAGGTACTCTATTTTCAATGTCTCCAAACCAAAGACATCTTTATATTACTACATTTTTCTATAGATGAAGCCTTTTTTTTTTTAGAAACATCTGTCTAGATCATTGCATGTCCAAATCTTGTATTTCTTTCTTTTACAATCACAAATCGTATTAATGAGAATAAATAACGAATCCATACAAATAAAGCAGGTCTTTTATCACCTGCAGATGAAACAAGTTCTGGCTAACAAATTAAAATCCAAGTAATCAGCCAATTTTCAAAACAGGAGAACAAAACATTTTCGGTGATTTCTGCTACGGAAGACCATACGCATAAAAATTTACTGTTTTAGAAAGATTTTTTTCAAGAATTTTAATAATACAATGTTTACTCAACTTAGTTGAGATCATTTCTGAATTTAAGTATTATCTCAAAAAAAATCTGTTTCATTTAATCTGTATTCGTGCCGTTCCATAAATTTAAATTAAATTCAGCATTCATTTTCAGCGTACAATTCCATGTGGTGCTAGTGCAGCTGCGAAAAAAAGAACGCTGAAAATGAGTGCTGAATTTAGCTTGGTTTTAATCTTGGACCAGTCGCTTTTTTCGTAGTTTGAATTTGATAAAATGATTAAAGTCGACTATTTCCAAAATAAACCCCCAAAAACAACTTGTGTAAAGTTTTGTTAAATATAAAATTTAAATTAAAAACCTTTAAATTCAGAAATTACCCAAACTAAGGTGAGTAAATATTGCTATTAAAAAAAAAAAAAAAAAAAAAAAAAAAGATTCTCCACAGAAACTAGTTTCTAAAATGGGAGGTCTTCCGTAGGAGAAATCGCCAATGGTTGAAATCACTGAAAATGTTTCGCCCCCACCCCCGTTTCAAAAATTGGCCAAACTACCAATTGCAAGAATCTTCATTGAACATCTAAAAGTATTCTTGAGATTTTTTATTGCATTGTCCTTGAATCAAACGAGTTTCTTTTTCTAATATTACTTAGCTTTCGTTTCATTAGTAGGTACACTCTAATCAGTTAATTAGTTGCATGGTAATCTAGTAATGAGAGGATGAGCAGTAATCAGCATTTGTTGGGGGGGGGGGATATAGACATTAATTATATAGCTAATCCTTGTCAGCCAGGTACAAAAGACAAGAAAACACACTTACGGTTGACACTTGAGGCTATAAAGAAATGCTATACCAACACTATGTGAGGACTAGATTTCAACAGTACTGCACAATATTGTCTATAATTTGGGTAACAATCATAAACATTGTAAGAGTTTTTCAGTCAATCAAACTTGTTATTTTTGTTGTGCACACAATATTTTGGCCGATCCATTCTACAGTCTTTCTCAGGTGTACTTGTTGATTTAAAGAGTGGTTGGGAAAACACTGACAGTTTGATGCAGTTTGGTGCAAACAGTCACTGAATGGCACGTAAAGTGCTCTGCAAAGAGGGGTTGGGAAAACACCAACACAGTTTGGTGTGAACAGTCATGTGAACAGTCATGTAAAGTGCTCCAATGACGGAACAAAAACTCAAACGTGATACCTCCTAGACATTCACTGGTTCGGCTAGATCAAAACTTGTTGAGCTCCTCGGACTGACAGCCGTGTCATACAAGTCCAAACGCAACTCCCTGTTCGACCTTCGCTTCTCCTTTTTATTGGCCAGAACAGCAGGGAAAAGACGTCAGCATCCCAGATCCCATACACAAATACAAGCAATGCACACCCATTTTGATCGTTAAAGTGGCAAGTCCTCACCACAGTATATAAAGAGTGGGACTCTTTTTTCCCAGTAGTGTCAAATAACACTAGCAAACAGAAAATTTCTTTTTTGTTCTTTTTATTTAATAAACAGCAACGCTTGTAACTAGAGGCTGGCCGATTAATCGAGCCGATTTTTATTCTAATAGAAAAAGAAAAAAATACCATTTAATTTAAAATTAAAATTGAAAGGCTAAAAGAGAGGTGGCAAAAAGCATGTACTTATTCATGAATTCAGCTTGGTTTGACCAAGTCGGAGGTGGGATAGTAAAGTCCAGGGAGATGACCGTACAACACAGAATGAGGGAGAATGGAGGGAGAGCAGAGGCAATCGTGTTGGTTCTTAGTCCTCTTTTGTTAGGCTTCTTTAGCTGTCGGCTGGTTGTCACTGGAAGCAAAGCGAAGAAAATATGGGAGGGGAAGAAAATAAAGGGTAAACATCAAAGTGTTTATAACTAATGTATAATGTATGAACTTCATAACTTTTTCCCAAACAGAGACAATATTTTTCTGTGTTCAAGTGAATAATACATTATTTTAGATGCAAAAAAAAAAAAAAAAAAAAAAAAAAAAAAACCAAACATTTTGGCTGCCCTGCTTTCTAAATATCGGCATCACAATCGGCAGAAACCCATATCAGTCGACCATTACTTGTAACAACGGTCGCAGATGTTTTCAACTCATTTCTTTGTCAGGCCAGGACTTCCATATTTTGTCCCTGCCAAGCAGCAAAAGCCACATCGAGTTGAATTCCAAGATGGTCTGGCTTATACAATTAGCCGATTAATGTATGCTGCTTCTTCGAGTTTTCTCACTCTCCAACAGCATACCCTGTATATTATCTGGTAGTGTTCACCTTTCTCTCTCCAGATATGATCCGCCATAGCAGATTTGAAAGTATGGCACAATGTGAGAGCTGCATTTTCAGTTTGTGATGAAGTTATTCAAGATAGACTTGTGTAATCATTTCACAAAGTCAAATTTGCACACGCTCTCTAAAACTTGTTTGTATACTAGAGAATGCATTACATATATCTAAAGAATACATTCCAAGCATATCAAAATGCTATGCATTTTATTGCATGTCTAAGAATGCGAGAAATATGTCTAAGTAGATTTCATACTTATCGAAGGCTTTACAAATGTCAAAGAACATACCAGATAGCTCTGAAGGCTCTGGAATATACAATCATGTCTAAAAACGTTGTTTTATGTCTGTTTGGCATCATGTAAAATCTTCAACACAAGCACAACAGCCAAGTAAATCGTATTTCCTCATCAAAGATCTTAAAATTAGAATGCATTTGCCAAAATGCTAAGAATATTTTCAAGGATGATCAGGAATGTTTATTTTGGGCCCAAGGTTGCCAGATCAGTTTTCTCAAAATCGGACATCCCTGCTTGATTTCAGTCAAAATTTGGACAAAATAAATTTGATTGGCTAAAAATAGCTGATAGTGGCTAAGAATAGCTAGATTGTTATAATAATGAAAATAAATAGCTAAAAGTGGCTAGAATTTTTCATTTTTTCCATTTTTTCCATTTCATAAAAATAATTTTTTGAAATTTTTAATCGGACATCAAGGCTAAAAAAGGACACAATGTCCAAAATCGGACAAATCTGGCAACCCTGTGTTGTCCTATCCACAGACTTGAGAACAACACTAACATGATAGCACTGTGCCCTTAATATGGTTGAATCAGCTTTTTACACAAAGCAACGATCTTAATTTTGCAATAGCTTTTGTAAAATTCAAACAATTCTAATAAAATCTACTTTTAGAATTTTAGTCTGAGTAATATTTTGGATTATACCAAGTCATGAAAATTGCTCTGAAAAATGCTAGATACAATGTTTTAGGAAATTTTAAAATTCTTTTACTTGTTTTTGCTTACACTAAAAGTTTCCAGAAATAAACAGCAGAAGTTGAGCTTGTTTTTCATAAATTAATGTCTGGTCAATTTTGTTGACATGCATAATTTTTTCTTGACGATTTTATGCAATAATCAGCAAGGAAATCACTATGTTTAATTCAAATAACAAGATAATTGTTTACCTGGAAATTATAAATGATTTCTAAAAAAAAAAAAAAAAAAAAAAATCTTTTTAAAAATCTTAAAGAAAACAGGACCTGTAAGAATAATGTGTACCTTCACAATATGGTAATATAATTGCGAAAATTTAAAAAACACTGAATAAGAATATTTTAACATAAAATAGATGAAAAAATATTAATGCAGTGATAAAATTAAACAATCTTATTTTATAAAGTTTAGTTACAGGTGGGTGCATGTCACTATAAATAGCTATTTTGTGCCACTGCATTAATATTTTTTTTGTCTATTTTATGTTAAAATATTATTGTTCAGTGTTTTTTTAAGTTTTTACAATCACATGAACACATTGTACATGTACACAATTTTCTTACTGGTCATATAATGCATAATTTAAAACCAAAAACCAACTCGAAATATCAGCTAGTTGACCTTTCATGAGATATCTTGGAATTTAGCTAGCTTTATTTCAGCATTACAGAAATTTTTACAGAAACAAGAAATGCTGTTTTCTTTTCGATTTTCTTACACCTCGCATTGTGCTAGCTCAGCTCAGCTCAGCAGAAAAGTAAGTATCAGATTTCCCGCGCTCTACCCCCCCCCCAGCAGTTGAAGGGTGTCAGATGATTTGACTGAAAATGAAACCTCATCCCTTGTTCAACCTTTCAGTCTCTAACAAACATTTAGAAGAGAACGAGAACTCAACAACTAAAACTAAAGATGTCCAAGTTGTATTTCCACGGTCCTGCCACGGAGATAGGTCTGGTTAGTCCCTCATCGCAAGACCAATGTATTTTGGCATCATGCCATATTGGGACTGATCAATTAAGAAATTTGGGAACAAATAAGTTACTTCTCGCCTTTTGATGGATCACTAAAAAGTCTGAATTTTCAACAAAAAAACGTAATGCAAACTGAGGGTCTAGATATATTAGTTAGGGCAGTGCAGTGTCAAGTTTTTTGGATCAGCAGTTTGAGAAAAAAAAAACAAAAACAAACTAAGGTCAGATTCAGTTAAAACAGTTTGTTCTGCATAGGAAAAATGTTTTTATAACGTTTTTCATAAGTTCAAATTTCTGAATCTATTCGGCCTGCACAGATTTGTCTTCACGGCATGTCTATGCCATGTATCTACATATCCAGACTTCGCCTAGCCCTAACCATTCATAGTAGAAACTTGAAATTTTGCGTGTGTGTGTGTACACGTGTGTGTGTGCACACACACACACACACACACACACACACACAAACACAGTAGAGAAACCGTTTTTGTTTTTTTTACCCCCCTCGAAAACCTGTAATGTAAAAGGTCATCAGTTTGCATCCGGCAGCGTTCATGCTCGTTTTGTTTTTTTTAAAGTTTGGACTTTTATGATCACATCTCCAAAAAAATGCAAAAAGTAACATTTTTCCAAATTTTGTTTATCACCCCCAACATGATATGCTGCTTAAAGTTGCCAACTACTGAGTGACTAACCAAACCTGTATTGTTTTTTAGGTTTGATTAGTCACTCAATAGAAACCGTCACATGACCATGTCTTTTGGCTGCAGGTTGTATTGGGGGTAATCAATTAAAAAATTGGGAGGAGGAGGGGGGGGGTCAATGAATAAGTTATTTCTTTTTGTTGGACTCTGATCACTAAAAAAGTATGAATTTTCAAAGAACGCTGCTGGGCACAAACTAGTGATCAATTTAGCATGCAGTTATATTGCAAATTGAGCCCCCAATAAAACCTATTATGGGGAATATTGAAAAAAAAAAAAAAAAACTCTTTTTCTAGACATAAGGAGGAAATGAGAAGCCCCCTAGCTGCATTGGTGTGGCCTGTATGCATGATACATACATAGCCAGCTGGACCAACTTAAAAACTGAAGAAACCCATCTTGACATTTTTGATTGATGGTTTCTAATGAAATGAGTTAAAGCTATGATTTGTGTACTGTGTACACTGCTAAAATCCGCATATGTGGGTGTGTGTACACATTCTAACAGTTAATAAAAAAAATTAAAAAAACTTGCAGGGGATTTGCTTCTTGACTAACACACAACCATATTGTTTGAAACTGATCTAAAATTATAACCAAGAAATGTTGACAAGAAACTAAAAATCACTTCCAAACATTCTCTCAAATATGGAATGTAAAGAAAAATCCTAAGATATGTAAACTAAAGACTAAATAATTTAATAATAAAAAGAATTGAGCAGTCAGACCAGACTTAAAAATAACTTGATGAATGGTGAGCATGTGTACCAAGTATTCAGATTCTTTCATACTGGTTGCTTAGTAACGATAAGGAAAATAAGTCAGTTGTTGAAGGAAAATACCAACATCAAAATGGATTTTATATTAAGAAGAAAGAAAAAGAAAAAGAAAAGATCGAGCTATTATGAATAGATTGAGAACCGGTTGCACAGCCTTGATGCAACTTGGCAACCAATTAGAGAGGACCTTACTGTGCATACATGAACAGTCACTCTCCTGTAGGGTTACTCAACTGACAGTCAGATGCCATTGAGTAAGCTTGTTTACTGGGTGACCTTCGCATTCACAATGACCAAGCAAATAGATTCTTCACATGCAGGGTTTTTGGCAAAGCATCGCAGCACCCAGGTCTGTCAGACCCAACCCCCTACAGTCCAGATTTGTCTCCCTGTGACTGACTTTTCCGAAAGTTAAAATTGTCATTGAAAGGAAGATTTCAAATTGGACGAGATTAAGGAGAACGCAACGAGGCAGCTGATGGTGATCCCGAAAGAGGACTTTGCAGACAGTTTTGAAAAGCAGAGGGACGCAAGGGGAGGACTAAGGCGCTATTGCCAAGGTATGCTATTTTTGATTAATATTAAATGGCCGGATACTTTACGGACAGACCTTGTACTCTTGAGAAATAGAATATTCAAAAAAGAGTTTAAAAATAACTTTTGTTAAGTGTGATAAGCATATTATAATTCAAAAGTCTTATCGGTCCGTGTCACAGTTTACCGCAGATAACCTACAAGATACCCTCATGAAATTCTGTGTAGCAATGTCACCACAGGTTTTAGTCTTTGAAAATCCCTCCAATAAAATGTTTTTTGTGCCCACCTTTTCAGCTGAACGACCTGGGTGCTGATAACAATAAGCAGTGGGGACTGGGGAGTGTATCATTCATAGAGAGGAGGGGAGAGTAAAAAGAAGAATGTTTATCGGTTGATGATTAGAAAGTGCTGCAGATATACATTTAACATTTTTCTGAGATAGTAAAAATAAAATAAAAAATAAAATGAACTTTAAAAGTCACAAATATAACTTTAAAAACAAATTAAATACTATCTGATTTTCATCTATTTTAATTACCACTGTCAACAAGGTTGAAAATAGGTATATGTTTTTGGTCGCATCTGTTGATTAGTATTTTTTCCAGTCCACAAGATATCTCCAAAAGTTCTAAATGAATTTCATTCAGATTTTTTGCAAGCGACAATGGGCTACGGAAGAACCGATTAAATTTTGGAGTGAATTCATGCACAATTGTCTCCCTTATGTTGAAGTTATATGTCCAAAACACATAACATTTCTTTTCCCTGTCCACAAGATATTTCCAAAAGTTCAATGAATTTCATTCAGATTTGCTAGAGGTGTTGATAGAGGTATGCCCTCTCAGAGTGCTTTCTAGTTTATTCTTTTTTGGGGCAGCAATTTAATCCGCTGGACAGATATTCAGTCTAGTTAATATATAACTTGCTTTTATGCTGTTTTGTTAAGTACCAATATTTGAATTTTGTCAAACTTCTTTTAATTTCTTTTTTTTTAAATGTAGATTCAGCAATGACAATTGCTTGTCATTGGGAAAAAAAAAAATTTTTTGAATAAAAATTTAAAAAAAAAAAAAAATCAGCATGCAGAGGACAAGGGAACTGCTAAATAATCCATTATTTTTTACCTTCATCCTAATTCTAGTTGCTTTTATACAATTTATTAATTCGGTGCAGTTTATAAGTATAAATAGACTGAGTTTATAAGTATAAATCAGTGTCTGCTAACCCATGAAGTCTTTGTGGCCGATTGGTAAAAGCAGCTAGGCATAAACTAGTCCTCCTCTGGCAATGAGGGTGTGAGTACAATTCTCACAAAAGGCTCTATTACTTTATTGCTGATTGCGCTGTTATTCGTTGCCATAGGAGGTGGTGGCTCGAATTAATAAGTTGTATAAAAGCAACTAGAATTAGGATGAAGGTAAAAAAACTAGTCAAATTTAATAAAAAAGTGGTGTCTTACAATACTTCATCCAATAATAAAGATTGACTGCTAAATAATCATTTGACAATACTTCAGGGTCTTTAAATAAGTATTAAGATATAGATTAGGGGTGGGCAATCTATGGCCCGCAGGCCACATGTGGCCCGCGAACATTCTTGTACAGTGATGTCAATTTGTGTGATCCCAGACATTCTTGCATAGAATAACATCGCCTAACAAGACTACAATGACATTTTGCGGCGATGTTGTAAACAGAAACGTATGATAGCGAAGAACGGAGTATTAAAAGTCTTTTAATATATCCTATTTCAAATTTTGTTATCCTAACAATGAATGCTTAAAAAAAAAATTTGAAAAAAAAATTTGAAAAAAAAAAACTAAAATTGAAAATGAATGCTGTACGTTTAACAAGGAATGGGACATGCAAGTATTTTTTATACGTATGTTGGAAATAAAGCAGTGTGCCTCAAATTTGCACTTTGTCTTGTGTATAACCACAAGCATGCTGAATCCTGACTATAACTAACTTGTGCAGGATTTTGTGCAATTGCATAAATCTCGTTAACAGTTCGAGTTCAGTAACATTTACAAAGCAACAAAATATTAAATTCAGTTTTATCTGTTATTTTGTGTACCAAATAATACAGTTGTATGAATAATTGTATTTTTATGTGAAAATACATTTTATTTTTTAGTAAATTTATTTTTTTGTTGAATGCGGCCCGCTAGAGACCTTACAGATGTTCCATGTGGCCTCCCTCAGGGAGAAAGGTTTGCCCACCCCTGATATAGATAATATAGATTTATTGCTACGATAGTCCTTTAGCTGTTCTGATGAATTTGTAAATTAGAAGGTATGCATTGAGCCCATATCTCAAATGGCGGTACCATAGGCGAGGTCATGCTTATAAAGTGCATATGAATGGCTTGGCTTTGCAAACAAAGATTTTTGGGGAGGGTTTTCCACAGCATTAGGACCATAGATGTCAGGGCCTATGTGCAGAGTAACCATCCAGCCTGAGCAATGTAGTTTTCAGGTGAAGTGCGACTATCAAGTGCATATATTGGTCAAAGAACTGACCCACATATCGGAAACTATTAAAAATAGAAGCATGAGGTTGTCACCATTTGATAACATGTGTTTTGAAGATTCATTTTTTTTTAAGTGAACCGCCCCATTCGTCATGCTTTTGGAAGCTTTATAACTCAGAAACTAATGTAGATAGAAATATAGGACTTTTACGAATCGATAGCCCATTATTTTGAGATTTATTACGTATGCGACAAGTGTGGTGGTTTTTAGTAGTTATGGAATTATGGTGGTTATTCTAAAGCGAGTCATTTTACATTCATTGTGTAATCAAGGGAATATTATATCCTCACTAAAGGGTGGTGTCTCGCGAACCTGCGCTTCAATATATATATCTGCACAGGTAGCCATACTGTCGGATGTACACCTCCGGAAACAGGGCAGCAGCCCTCTATAGCCAGTACAGCATCTGCCTAGGGGTGGCACCTGCCAGAAGAAGGAAACTCCTGTCAAACCTACGACCTACGGACAATGCTGCTATCCGTGCCACTACGGTGGACCATAATGTGCAAACCCAAAGTTTAAATGATGGGGTCAGCCGCACACACCTTGCACTTCACCGTAAAACTGCAGACTACGGATGTTTTGCATTCAAGTCCTGTCAACCTAGGACCTGAACAAAGACACAGAAAACCCGTCCCAATCTTTGTTCACAGAGCCAAGTCATTCATATCCTCACTTTTAATGGGGATATCCTTATCTATTCTCATTATATAAATGCTGATGTCACTTTTTTGGTTTTCTGTCATGCTAGAAGAGCAAACAAGAGAATAATCAAATATTTCAGTTTCAGTAAAGCAAATCTACCTTTAGCATTCTTTTACCAAATTCAACTTTTGGCAATGTAGAATTATTCTATGAACCTGTGGTAACAAAGTGGCAATGGACTCGCCCGAGGAAATGACCGGCTGGAGGTACGGCAAGCAAAAGCCGAATGAATCGGGTCGCAGACATATATAGACAAAGTGGAATGTGGGTGACCTGTATATGGAGTTCCAGCAACCCACATGTGGCGAGTTGTTGGCTATAACAGGTCCCGGCCGCGAGGGCTCGGCAGTTCGCTCTTAGCTCGCCATCGGAAGCCACGTTGTAGCGGCTTGAAGTTCATGATAGCTTACCAGTGTTACGCAAGGCAGTGTCCCGTGTAGGAAACGTTCTGGTGCTGCGACACTGACATGCTGTTGGACTCATTACATCAAAACTGTGTCTGTGTTTACCCCCTCCCCATTTCTACTACAGAACCAAATATTACTCTTGCCAAATGATATTCATAGTTCTGACACAAAAAAAAAAAAAAAAAAAAGACAATGAACAGAAAGCAAAAAAAAAAAATGGCAGAGCAAACATAATCCTCTTTGCCAAAAAGCAATTACATTAGAACAAATCCATTTCAATGAATACACTAATTGCCTTTCAGTTGAGGTATTTTAAAAGAAATTAGATTTAAATTTATTGTATGAAGAATCAGTCACAATGTAATCACTGAAAATGACTCAAGATACACCATCTAGTTCAAGATCAGTGGTTCCCAACGTTTTTTCTCATTTGTGACCCTTTTTGATGAGACAAAACTTTCTGCAACCCCTCACTCATCGTTATAAAACCAATAAGTCAGGGGTCAGCAACATTTTTGCCTCTGCAGGATAGATCACATATTAATGGGTGGGAGGGGGCAGCGCCAGATAAATGATATTTTTTTTTTAAAAAGAAGCTTGAAGTATGAGAATTATCCATTTAAATACATGTGGTTATTCAAATGGTTCTTCGGATGATTGAACGGTTATTTGTGTTGTAAACACGTTTCAGCCGATCCATTCTTCGGCCTTCTTAAGGTGTAAAATCCGAGTGTTAAAGGAAGGCTTTGAAAGCTTTATTTTGCAAAATGTCAAAGACTGAAAGTAAGACTATATTAGTTTGGAGTTGTAATCTATCAGTAACTAAATATAGAAACAAACAAAAACCAAATTAATTGTCAACATTGCAACATATTTATAATAAGTTTTATTACGAAAAAAAAAAAAATAAATAAATTACTTTTTAAAAAAAATTAGTGAATAACATGGAGCCATAGTTACATAATTATTCTTTAAAAAAGATTTTCAAAAATTTCTGCGATCCCCAATAATCCTTACACGACCAGATTATACTATAAGGCTGAGTAGGGGCCCGGAAAAATTCTGGGATATTCATATTTTTCTTAATTTTATTTTTGACAGGACCATAGCTGGATTATCCTATACAAAACTATGCTACAGAGTAGGGCCCAAGACATTGAAGGAGCCCCCAAAATAAATAGCAGTTTAGAAATGTATCACTACTACTAGGAAAATGAATTAAACCATAAAACTGTCAAAATAAGAATGTTCCCTGATGTGAAGTCTGAGCACTCACTATAATTAAGATATTGTTAATAATATCTTAAAACTTAATAAAAATGTCCTAACAAATATCACTTTAAAAAAATGGAATGAATATATTACACATTAGCACATAACAATCCACTTTATTCACACGATTATCAATCGTGTGAATAAAGTGGATTGCATTACTTACTTAAAATTATACACAAAACGGGGGGGGGGGGGTTCAAGATGGGAGGCCACATATTACTCATAGCCTAGGGGTGCTGGTATAAGTTAATCTGGCCCTGTACACGACCCCAGGTGGGGTCCCTAACCCTACTTTGAGAAGCCTTGTTCTAGATGAATCATGACACTTTCACAGACACAATCATCTTAGATGGAAAGTCGAGATTGCATTAGACCAAATCAGAGAGAGAAAAACAAAAAAATAAAACAACTTTCACAGTAAGATGTTTTGTATTGAGGTCATAGAAATCATTTTTGACACATATTTTCATACAGGTCATCTAACAAAGAATTACTTTGTTATGCGTTAAAAAAAAAAAAAAATAGTCTAAAATAACACAGATATTGTATAGAAAAAGAAAATATGGTCAGGATTTTATCCCCACCCCCATACCTAATTTGGTCAATAGAATATTTTAGAAATCAAAATATATAGGTATACCTTGATTAGTGCGGTTATTTTGTACCAAAATTTTCCATACTGTTATGGGTCTTATTATAATTTAATGTATTTTTTTTTCCAGCTTATATTTAGTTACATTGATTTGTACGTACATAGATAACTGTACTACATCAAAAACTGCACTATTCAAGGTATTCCTTTAGTCCTTTGTGAATCTACGACAGGATTTAATGACAATGAAAATATAACTGGTAGACGGACAATTGATTTAGTCTATGTCATCTACAGTCTTGTAAAGACAATGAGATCACATGGCACAATCAATCACGTAACAAAGATAATTAAAAAAAAAATCAAAGTATAACGTTTTAAGTTTAGAAATTTATTTGAACAAAACAGAACCTTTTTTTAGTTTTAGAAAATTTTTTTCTCTATTATTGCAGCTATTTTTTTTACCAGAAAAATTTACATGAAAAAGCGCAGGCGACTTATCTATGAACCTTATTTACTATACATGGGTCAAAGGCTCAGATAAAATTATTATTGACAAAAAATAAGTGCAACTTATCAAGTATATACAGTAATACTGCTGTCATTATTATCATCATCATGTGAAGTATTTATGATATAAAAGCAGGTGAAACAAAAAAAATATACATGTATACCTTGATTAGTACGGTTAATTCATTCCAAGATTTTCTGCACTGTTCATGGTCTCATAATTTAATGTGTTTATTTCAGCTTATACTTAGTTGCATTAATTTGTACAGCAATACCTCAAGCGAACTACATCAAAACCCGTACTATTCAAGCTTTTCCTGTATCTCAGTGATCAAATAAATTACACGTGTATGAAGTTAAATAGACAATTCTTAGAATTTAAAAGAAAAATCTCAATTCGGCCAATCTGGTTTCAAAGAGTTAATTACAATAATGACCAGTCAATTTGCAAACATACAATAACTTCATTCCGTATACTAATTAACATTTTGATGACTAAGCACTGTCGTTTCAAGAATTATGATTTTTTTGTCTGTTTGCTAGGTTAAATTAGGTTGTTAAATTAGGTTATTAATAATAATTTTCCAATGTGATGCTTAAAAAAAAAAAAAAAAAAAAAATATTGAAAAATCTTAATTGTGAAACCAACTGTACTGTTTGTTATGGACCAATAACAACTCCTTTATAAAATATCCGTGCTACCGTTGGTATCAAGCATTCTCCGAAAATAAAGGTCTACTGTGATTCTTATGTACTATTGTGTTGCATTTTGATGACTATAGAGATATAGATATAGATATATACACACACACACAAATATACAAAATAATTTCAAAAATGTATTTTAAAAAAACTATTTAAGCTATTGATACTCACGATGCAGTTTTGTAGAGAAACCCTTGAAGTTTATTACTGCAACTTATAGTTGCTCCATGTGTGC
>VCCN01001005.1:2312126-2327459 GCA_006491835.1 Architeuthis dux | reverse complement strand
CACACACACACATACACAGTGTGATAGTTGGAGAAATATTTTAAATTAAAATCCGTAGATAGGATGTATGTAGTGAAGATATCCGTAAAGAGTGCTCAATACCTGTATAAAGAAGAAATAATCCATAAGGTGGGCAGAGCGATATATATCTAATGAAAGAAAGAAAACACGGACGAGAACAACCAGTGACAACTTGTTTCACGTTTATTACGATTTTTCAAACTGGCTTGGTAATGTACACAACCAGGGTTTTTTTTATAGGACAGGGGAGGGCATATAAAATTTTTTTTTTTTAAACCTGGTTGTCACTCGTCATGCTCGTCCATATTTCTTTCTTTCATAAGATTATATATAAGTGGGAATCAATTTGAATGGTTCATTACAAGCGTTACTGCTGGTTTCACATATAGATCTTCATAATGAACATTTGAATGTTATTTCCAATTATTTTTATACATCTAGTTTTTTGTTATGTGAATGGCTGGTTGATTCATCCAATGAATATGTGATCATTTTTTTGTGTGTTATCTTTTTATGGCCCTGCGTGTGTGTGGATAAGTCACATACATACGATTTTCTAAGTACATAAGGTATAGCATGTAAATATGAAGGAATGGTTAACGTTAGATTGCAATGTAGGAAGAAACGCTTTTTTCTAAAAATAGCAAGACTACAGTGTTCAACTAGAAAGAAGCAAATATACCTTTTGTAATTATTTGCCCAGGTCAGCATTTCTAAGTAGAGTTCTTCATCATAGCAACGAAATGTCATCAGCTTTTCTCCGTAACGCAACCAACACCAGTAGGTTGGGTCCCCCACCACATTGGGTCACTCCTGATTAATGTGCTGGACGACATATATATATATTATATATACACACACACACACACACACACACACACACTATACTATACAAGCATATACATAGACTGTACAAATATCCATTTCTTTCTAAACTATTCAATATATCAGCAGTTATCTCGAGCTCTCACTATGATTACAACTGATAAAAATTACTTTTTTTCACCTTGCTTCATATTTCGACAAGTCTTTCTCCATCCACCCACAATTGGAGAGAGAAAAAAAAAAAAAAAAGAAAGAAAAAGCATAAATTTGACATTGACAAATTTTAAAAATCAGAAAAGGAAAATAAAATAAAAAAATAAAATAAATCGCCCAGAGGTTATTTTTCCTTTTTGTTCTCAGTACGACTTACGCTAAGGTGGGGCACGTGATCACAACATCTCCATTTTTTATTCTCAATTCTGGTCTTATGAGTAAAAGGTTTCTGTAAGCTATTAGAAAAAACATTACCTGCACGGCGACATTATTACTGTGGGTTTTTTTTAAAATTAAAATTTGGCTTGACGACCTCAAAGATTTTGATTTAAAAAAAAAAAATTAAAAAAAAGAGTGCGTGTGCGAAATATGAAGCCAGGTAAAAATGACTTTTGCAGCTCAACCATTTTTACCATATACCCAATATTATTATCATATGGTGAGAAGAGGTAGAACTAGTCTTGTAAAATTACCAAAAAACAGCACTAAATCACGAAGACAAAACCGAAAAGCACTTGTAATACTCCTGTAACAACAACAGATGATCATGTAACAATCTCTCTCCATCATAGACAAGAGATTTTAGATGATCATATTCATACATCATGTGTAGATACAAACGAGAATGGATGATATAGGCGAGCTTTTCTTAGTCATCCTAGGTATATATTGTGTATAAGTGTGTTTTAATTTATGTACATCGAGCAGAAAGAGAGAATTATAAAGATGACAACCAACAAGCACTAACTACACAGCAGTAGTACAACAAGAGAGTCGATTCTCAGCATGATGATGATGATGATGATCTCTCTCTCTCTCTCTCTCTCTCTCTCTCTCTGTGTCTGTATGTGTCTCTCCCACGCACAACAGAAAACGGATATATCAAAATTTGTGAACGTTTATTTTAACACAGAGGAAGAAGACGAGAAAATAGAGAGAGGATGAAGAATGTGGGTAGGGCACATCACAGTTCACACGAACTGTATCATCATCATCATCCAGACGAGAAAAGAGAAATAGATGAAAAACTCTTAAGGGTGTATTCTGCTGTGAAATAGATAAATAAAAAAATAAGCTAGCGTAAGATGACACCATTCACAACTGTCTAAGGATACTTACAAACATTTTGCAACAACAAAAAAAAAAAAAAAAGAAAAAAGAAGAATGAAGTGGCAAGTCATATTAGTAGAGGGAAGCTTCTAACCTCAGTTTTATACTTACTATTATTTTCCTTTTATTCAATTCTTATCCCCACAATAAAGATAAAAAGGAATTAAATTATAACCTTTAATGCTTTAAAAATTAAAAGGAATGTTATTGAGATGTCAGTGCCCCTTTTGTTTCAGTATTTCTTCATGAATTAGCAATGTCAAAATCAGAAATATGCTTAGAGCTGAATTTTCATCAGATTTCTGAATAATTCTATAGACAAAAAGCAGAAGAATACCATTATAATTCATTACTAACACGTAAAACCAAATGACAATGTAGGCTAGTCAAAATGAGTAAAGATATCAAACTGAACCCTCACTTTGTGATCACTTACTAATAGCAGTAGTACTCAGTTTCTACTCAACGTGACTGTCTAGTATTGTTCCAAACTGTGGTAAGAAATAAAAATAATGTCCCTACTATTTTTATGTCTTAGTATTCAGGAAAGATTCCTCTTTAAATATCACCCAGGACCGATAGGGAAATAAGTAAAAAAACGAACAGAGAATCGTTACTGAACTAGATTTATTGTAGACATTTTAGTGTTGTGTACGCAACACTTGTACAACTAGTAGTAGTAGTAATAATTAGTGATCAGGGAGACCTAAGCTTTTATTACACACTCGAACAAGTAAAAGGATGGTCTTCATTATGCAAATCTGTCAGTTTAATCATGGGGGAGGGTAATAAAAGAAAGAAATATTCTTAAAATGGTTAGTAGTAATTTTCAAGGAAAATTAAATCGCAACAAGATAAATCGCAATAATGTGTCATTTCTTCAGAGAGAAAGATGCTAAAATATTTAGCTTGTCCCATCGTAGTGGCAGTAGAAATAGTATTATTGTCTGGACATATCTTTAAAACACCTGGATTATTAGTGAGACCTTTTTCTTTTTTAGATATTTAAAGATACAGGTGAAAATTCGGAAATTATAAGTGTAAGATCGGCGATCTTAGAATCGTTCAAAAACAAAAGGTAGTTCAAATTATGAATAAATCAGGATTATATACAAAAAACATTTTCTTCTTTTTAAAAGGTATCACATAAAAATGAAATTATTACTATTCTGTTTTAATTTAAAAGATAATTGGTCTTTTTTAATACAAACAGGTAATTATGAGAGCTAAATTTTTTTTTTAAAAAGTCATTTCATATTAGAATTTTAAGCTCATTTTAAATTTAATTAAAACCACATCTTTCATTCAGGAATGAACAGTTTTTCTATTCAACCGGCAAAAATAACCCCAAAAATGGATAGATTTGCAAAAATCAGATTAAAATAAAAAAAATAATGAAATTTTAACAATAAAAAAAAGGTGTGTTACTGTGAAGATAATGGTAAATTTATTTGGCACAATATAAGGAACGTGGTCCCGATAGTAAAAAGGTTCACACCCTCGCTCATCGACATTAAAAACGGCGCATAAATAAAAACAATTTATTCAAAGCAATATAATGTATGTATTTACTATTTTTCTCTCATTAATTCACTTATTTCTTCTAATTTGTGCACCGTTTTTAACAATGAGTGAGCGAGGGTGTGAAACTTCAATTTCCCTTCCCTGTGTCTGTTAATGCAGTTTGAAAATTAAGTAGCAGTAATTTTCACATTTATTCCTGGGTTACGTTTTTATATTTCTTTAATAATATAACTTACAAAATATTTCTTTTTTCCCCCACAAAACAACAACTGGATATAAAATGAACATTAAAAAATAACTTTAAATACAAAAAAAAACAGGAATAAAATGCATCAAGTTGTGTGTAATGAGTTTTGGGTGTGTTTTTTGGGGGTCTCATATCGTAGAAGATGCCTTTTTTTTTTAAAACATTTTCACAGCATCAAACAAAATCTAATTTTTTTAGTCGTAAAAAAATACAAATATAATTAAAATACTAGAAGGGAAACATCTAACAAAAATTAAATTTTATTACATATCAGAAAAAAAAAAACAAAAAAACTAGAGACAGCATTTGAACAGAATCACTTTTGGCAACATGGTCACGTGATCGTTGAAAACACCTTTTTTTCTTTTCCTCTAATTACGTTTTTAAAATAATGCTCTTTAAAAACCATTAGAATAAAATTTTTTTCTGTTTTTATTATTAGAATTATTTTTTTTTTTAGTAAAGTTAAGGTTCATTTTTTTTAAATTCGTGTTATATTCCAATAATCATATCATAAAATAAAAAAAAAAGAAAAAGAATCTGTCAAGCTTTAGAAAGAATGTCTTGAGAATGTAAAAAAAAAATTAAAGAATATTTAAAAAATCTTAATACTTGAATTAGGCATCAAAATATGTATAAATGGATTTTCTTTTGTAAAATACAGATGTGAAATTGGTAGAGCACCAACTGCTACTATCATTGCTGCCATATCCTTTCTCTACATTTAAATAGTCGACAGAATTTACAACTAAGCTCTTATATACACCCTGTTTCGAAAAGAAATGAATCATATCTACATAAAACCTACTGCAAGTTCGGCTTATTAGCAACAATAATAACAAAAAATACTTTAAAATATTCAAATTCAACTAAACTAAAAAGAAGAAATAACTAAAATAATTTTTTTAAATGGTACTGAATTACAATTATGTTCATTTAGTTTGGAAATTTTAATAAGTGAAAAATGAATTAAAACAAAATAGAAATAAACTTAATATAAGAAATAGCACTAAATTATTATTTTTGAATGTTATAAAACTAGAGTTGATCAAAATTGCTCGCAAGTTGGGAATTTTAATGAGTGAAAAAAAAAGAGAAAAAAAAAGAAAAAACTACATTTACAAATTTTAACCCTTGGTTTTAAAAGAAAAGATTCTATTAATTATAAATGGACACATACGTAAATGTTTTGTTTTTTGTTAATTATAGACAACCTGGTTATTACAAGAGGCTTTTTTTCATAGGGAAAAAAAGATTCATATATTTAATAGATTTTACAAGATTTTTTAAACTCATATCGTCTCATCAACACAAGAACTGTTTGGCCAATTTAGATGTTTTTCATCTAAATCTAGATATTTTTTGGTTGCATCTAGACGAATTTTTAAAATAAAATAAGCAATATATTTAATTTATAGTTATAATATAAATATTGTTATTTAGATGTCAGAAATTGCTACTTTTTTTTTAATAAACTAAGCAATATTCCTATCTAATTTATAGTAATAAAATCAGTAATATTTTTAATAAATTAATATTTTAATAAAAATGAATATTGAAGATTAAAGTCACATTTAATTTACTAACAATAGGTAATATATTTCCTAGATTTTAGATATGTGTAGAATCTAGATGTTTCTAGGTGTTTTTTGACTCAATTTTCGACGTAAACTTGAAAATTAAGTTGGCAACACTCAAGACGGCACAAGAGAAAAATGGTCATAAAGTCGGGGATCAGTTTTCCAAACCTTAACATGACACGCGCCAAGAAGACAAGGTTTTTCTCAACTAAAAAATGATTTAAAATAATCAGATTCTAACCCAATAAACTGATTATATTAAACCTGAACCCTTATTCTATCCTTTGGCTGAAATAGATGTTGAATTCAAGTAGATTTTTAAGGTTTTCAAAGACAAATAAAAAACGGTCCCCTCCCGACTTTGACGATTTTTAAGTTTACAACCATCGCAACATCTTTCCTTGTGAAAAATCAACCTACACACCCTCAGCAAATCCGCTGAAAATTCAGATTTAACACAAAACAGACAGTAAACATTATGAATTACAAACAGATGAAGGTTTTATGAAGGCATTAGGTATAAATTATGGACCAAACAATTTAATTTTTAACCATAAATCGACGGAATATTTCAGATATGTCAACAGTTCAAAAATCTCCTGTACCGGAAGTTGATAAACCAAAACTACTGACCATTTGACAATAATTGAAGAATTCACTTATATTTCATACTTAAAACTCTATCAAAATCAACCGTATATTAAAGATAAAAGAAAAAGGTTTTAGAATAAATCAAAATATGAAGGTTTTATGTAATAAAAACTAAAGATTTAAGTTCTTTTCTGGAGGAGAAACATCGAAAATGCAACTCTTCTTCTTTTTTTCTTTTCTCTCCTCCTTTCTACGACGACTGCAAAGAGCTGCGCCCCCTTTTTAACTTGTCTCTTTGCATTCGTTAATTCTTGTAAATAAACGGATTATCTGCTTTCAATTTAAGCTGTTTCAATCAGCCAAAGAACTCACCTTTGATTGTAGTAAAAGAGGCGACATCAAACTCCCTTTTCACAACTTTTTACATGCTTTTTTAGACAACCCTAATTCCATTTTTCAATACGAAGGACTACACAAAATGGCGACATAATATCCAATCACTCTGGTCACTTTTTTTTTTTTTTTTTTTTTTAGCCTTTTGCTTTATCGCCTCCCAATAAATTCCTGCTGACGTCTAGGCACAAGCAACGATTTTTTGGCTAACGAAAAAATCCTCTGCGAAAATGAAATAAATCGCAATTACAATTATAAACCTTCTTCCCACTCAGTTTTACGATTCAGTGCGCCCCGAAATTTCGACCAATGAAAAGCGAGCATTCTTTTCGCTCCGTTCCTGCAGCATGTCGTCGATTCTGGCGTTACGGGATTACGAAAGTAATTCGGATGTTTCTTCCGATTCTGGAGACAATGTCGACGAGACAAATGCACATCTGCGACCACTTGACAAAAGCTCAACCATATCTTCACAAATGGTGGTCGTGGCTGCCCCAGACGTAGTCTCCAAGGTGAGATATTTAGCATTTACTTTGGCACTGTTTTTCTTTTTTTAAAATGATCGCCACGAGACGGCCACGTGCTCGTCTCGTCGTCTCTTCACTTTTTTTTTAATGTTGTTGTTTATAAACTTATTTCTTTGTTTACACATCATCCCACCCCCTCCCAAAAGTTTGTTGATTATATTCGTCAGCTATAATTTAAAAATAGATTATTATCGATCTATAATATACAATACATAATACATGTAATAGTCCGAAAAACAGTATACAAAATGAATGTATACAAAGCACACATCATCTTCGTTTACAACAATGTTAAACCCTTACCAATTAATTGTGTTGTTATCTTAATTCTTCTTAAAAGAAACTATATTTATTATAAACTCTGACCCCAACCTTCTGGGTGTCCGACTCTATGAGAAATTGCATCAATTTGAATTTTAATTATCAACAAAAACACCTGTGAATCCAAGATAAATGTTTCTTAATCACTTCCGTTTGTAAAGTAAACAATTTCTGATTAAAGTTTTATCAATTTTACTGAGGTTTCCTTTTAAAATTTTATTATTGCAATATTTCTAAGATACGAAGAATTGAATCCCTTTTCCTTAAAATTTTGAAAGAATTGTTTATTAATAAAATCTAAGTTAATTCATGTATTCTCACACTTACCCTAAAACTATTGACACTGAGAGAAGAATCTAAGATTATTTTACCTATATTGATCGAGTACACAAAAGATAAGATTGTACCCCTTTTCTTTTGTTTTTTAGCATTACAATTGTTCTAAGATGAACATTTCCCTTAACTAAGCAGTTTTTTGCCGAGTCCTGCAACTTAACTAGCATATTTATCATGTCATATCTTGATTTCTGTCTGTTTCTATTCATTAGCTGACGAACCCTTAAAAAGGTTGAAATTAAAAACATTAACTTGTTAGTTAGCCACTGTGTCCTGGATCAGTTGGAGTTACATCCTTATGGACAGTATTTCTTAACATAAACAAGTGTATTTGAGCATATGAATCAAAACATTCAGTTCATTTTCAAAACATTCATTACTTGGGTGTCATAAAACTGGGAGCTTGATACAAAATCAACACTGTTCTTTACAATGAACAGAAGAAACATCAAAATATACAAAAGAACACAAGAAAAAACTATCACAAATTGGAACACATTAGTAGTAGATTATAACCCAAATATAATAGAAACAAAAACATTTAATAACTATACAACACCTAACAAATCTAAAAATCTATAAAAATTAATGTTAATTTCTATGTCACAGAATACTACTTATGAATCAAGCAGAACAGGGCGACATGTATACGAAGAATCGCACTGGTAGATAATTATAAAGAAATTTTCACTGAATTCGACAAAGAATAATGTGTTAGGCTTCACAAATATTTAATCAAAGGCAGCTTACCTTAAAATCTCTGTTCATAACATCTGAAGCATGTTGCATAAACATTTCCATTTAAGTGGCTAAGAAGCCAGGTAACACATGGTTCCAAACTTCTGTGCATATGTAGTCAGGAAGAGACATCAAGCAATGGCTGCTTGATTTCAGGTAACAAATTTGGTACATTTAGAAAAAAACAAATGTTTCAGGAGCTGTCAGAAAACAGCGTAGTCTCATCAAAAGATGGAGAAGAAAGGAGAAAAATCCTGTCTAAGGTAACATTTTAGCAGGTTGTAAAAACGAGGAAGATCGTTCTCTTGTTAATACAAAATATCTCTGAGTTACTTAAAAGATGTATTTTCGCATCTTCTTGGTGAAAAATTCATTCTCTGTCTAAATATTCGCACCAAATGTTTTATGAAATAATCTCTGGAGGTTACCGATTGGCTATAATGAAAATACACAAGTCATGTGTTCATAGTTCTAGCCAGTTCTGAGGCCTGAAAAATACAAAATGGATGCCTCAAGAGCTCCAAATGGAGACAGTTTCACAATGGCAATTCATCTTGTCAAATTCTCCTCTTCTAAGTGTCATCACAGACAACTTTGGCGCCATTTTTCATTCAAAACAAACAAGCATACACTTTTAAAAAGCTGCAAATTCAATTAAATACTCGTGAAGCCAACGATTTATTTTAAAAACAACTTTGACGAATCTTTAAACCTTTCAAGGAACAACTCTAAAACATGATGATATAAGCACAAATATGTGCACCATTTACTCGCTAAAGTTTCATGTGATATTGGAATTGTTGCATGTGGAACATATACGCTTATTAAAGATAGTTTTGAGATGTTCATCCGGCCCTGTCATCTGGGGCCTAGAATACACAGACTGCATCCCCTGCAGAGGAGTAAGACCCCCCCCCAACAGGGGCCACCTGTTTTTTCACCAAAGTCACAAGACTCTATTTAAATAAAAAAAATTTTAAATAACCTTTCACAAGTTGCAAGAGTCTATTTTTTTAAATTTTAAACTAATTTTGGCATTAAAAGATGCATCAAGGGTTGATATGCCGCTAAACAAATCAATCAATAAATCAGATGCTCATCAAATGAAGTTGTCTTCATATTCTTCATTTGAAAAGTTCTTATGATCCTTCTTTAATCTGAATACAGATGTTGTAGGTTTCAGTGATAGAATAGCCTTGTTCTTGATAATGTTTCATTTTTATATTCCACTCTAGATGCAACTTTTTTATCTCCATGATAGGTTTTTGATATTTTTGCAAATCAATGCTTCTATTAAATATCTTTTTTGTTGGGGCAGTTTCAAAATTCCTTTTGCCCCTTATTTGGAGTTCATAATTTATAAAACCTATATTTCTCTCTTCACCCAAGAATTGGTACTTTGTCAAGATTTTTCATATCATTATTACTAATTGTTTATATTTTTAGAAGGGAACCAATGTCTTGATCAGCATAGGGCCCAAAACCAAAAACAGCCCCTTTTTGTAATGCAAATCCCTCTGTAAAGGTTTTCAAAAAGAATTTGATCAAACTTTCAATGGGATCTTTGTAATCTTTTGTACAAGATTCAAGGGAAGCTTTAATCCTTGGTTTCGGTAAACACAAAACAAATTTATCAGTCGATGAAAATGATACTATGCATTGCTGTGTTTGTACAAACTCTGAAGCGGGTATATTTGTCAAGTCATTATATAAGTTTCTGAAAATATAATTAACTTACTGTATGTAGTTTCTTTACCTAGAAGGATCCTTAGGCAATCCACTTCAACTTCTCTAAATTCTCTAGTAATCTCTACACCCCCTCCTCTTTTTCCCTTTCCCCTTCCCTCTTCAGATTCTCTTCCCTTAACTTTGCCCCCTGTAGTAGTCAATTTTATACATCCCTGAAATGGTGGCTTGTATAGATCAACCCATTTTGCTAACCCTCACAGTACTGCATGTGACCCAGATGATTCCATATTCCAAATCACTCTAAGAAGAACAAGTCTCTCTCATGTGTTGAACTCTCTCTCATACATATTGTGCTCATTTCTAGATGAGGATGTCTTGAACCAGTTTGGCACTGAAATCTAAATCTTCATTTCGAACTGCATTTGGTCTTCAAGAAAAGATGTTTTTTAATTCAGCTCCAACCTGATATCTCTGTCTCAGTCATCACTTTTTTAGACTTTGAATGTATTAACCTTCCATGATTTGAACTCACGATCCAGTGACCTCAAAGCAGACATCTTACCACTGCGCCAAACTGACAAGTCTTACATATCTTCAAATTTATAGTAGAAATACACCAGAAAGTAGGGTAGAGATTGACACTGCAGCAGCCAGGCTTGTTATATTAATATTTTAACCCATTAACTGTGAATGACGGAAATATCCGTCATTGCAGTTCTATGGTTAATTCAATATAATTAATCACCACTACCCACAACACTGGTTTATTGCTGGGTTTATCTATGTATCTGGACTTTGCCCAGACCTAACCGTTCATAGTAGAAACTTGAAATTGTGTACACACACTCCCCTCAATGAGTAGGGAAAATGCTTTTTGAAAATTCCCATCTAAAATGTTTTTAGAGGGGGGGGTTCAATTTTCGATGTAAGCTTATGCTAAATTGGTCACTAGTTTGTGCCAGCTTGTTTTTTGAAAATTCAGACAGTTTTTAGTGATCACAATCCAATTTTTTAATTGATCACCCCCCCAACACAGCATATATGGGTGGTGGTGGTGATTCATAATTTCCCTTGGAATGCTAGTCATTTTTAGGCCTCGCTGGGTCAGTATCAAATTTCAGTATGTTGCAAAGAATACATGTTAGAACAGAGGTCTGACATGATGAAGGTTTGTGATTTCATCTAATTTGAGAAAGCTAGCATATTCAAACTAGCATAAAAACGGGTTCCAATTAGTTTTCTTGTTTGAACATGAGATGTATATGTTACAGTAAGATTATGAAACTAGGGATTTCACAAAGTCAATAGTTTCATAATCTTACTGTAACATTACCGTTACCGTGTTACCCCTTAGGAGGGTATGGAAGAATAGATAAGATAGGGTGATAAATAGAAAGATAGATAAAATGTTCCAATGGTTCTTCGGACGATTGAACTTCTTGTTTGTGTTGTAACCACAATGTTTCGGCCAATCCATTCTTCAGCCTTCCTCAGGTGTAAAATCTGAGTGTGAGGGGTAAACAGAAGTTATATTTTTAAAGGGGGTAACCCTTATAGCACAGGGCCCGAGTGTCTCTGTCTTTGTCTTTGTCTTGTTGGGTTTACATCTGTTAAAAAGCAGAAGCCACATCAGGTTGAACTCTGCAATTTTCTAGCTTAGTTCAGTTCAACCCGATGTGGATTCTGCTTCTCAACAGACCTAAACCAGACAGACACCCGGGCCCTGCGCTATAAGGGTTATCCCCTTTAAAAATATACCTTGTGTTTACAATCATTCAAAGAACCATTTGAATATTAATGACCCATCTCAAAACTAAAGATAAAATCTTATTTAAGTGTGTAGAGAAATAAAAATTCAGCCTTAACATGTCCTCCATGTATGATTGGGTGGCTAACATTTTGAATTTCAATATAATGGCGATTGGAATGTTGAAAGATGAAATATGAATTTACAATTAAAGTCATGGCATGATGTGATATTGGTCACATAACATATTGCCACATAATACGAATGATGTCATACATTTGTGATTGAAAAATATGTGTTAGTTAAATAATTTCAGGTATAAATATAGGAGACAAATGAACTCAAGGGGCAGTTTCTGACCTGACCGGGCCGGGGTGCGGAAGGGGACAAGACACACTTCAAATGCTGTCCACTGTGACTCCCTCAATTGGGAATGATCTTAACAACAGTAGTAGTGAGCAGTAGTTAACCCACCTTAGATTTTGATTGACTTCTTTAGTAAACAGCGCTGTCTAGCCTTTAAGGAATTAAGCAGTTATCCATATTTACAAATGTTATGACAAGTCTTGAAAAAACCGGTTAACGCAGCGAACACTATTGTAAGCCAGCCGAATAAATATACGTATGTATAATTTTGAACTCTGAGTTTTCATTTGTGTGAAAGTCTTTTGATCACCAAGTTCCTTGCAGCATCAACAAAACCCAACAGAGCAGATACACACCATAATGACACACATGTTAAGTTACACACCGTTACAACATTCAATGAATCAGCTACATACCAAGTCCCAGCTACACCAAACAGTTCCAACTATGTTCGCTGATAACCCAAAGATCCACTCAGCGTTAACGTCTGATGTATCTGGAGACCTACTTGTGGAGGACCTCAGCACATTGTAACAGTGCGCCAAATCTATGCAGATGAAATTTCATCCCGACAAATGCAAGGTCATGCACCTAGGTAGAAACAACAAACAAAGGAACTACACATTGGTTATAGATGACAGAACATAACACACACTGAAGGAAACTACAGTGGAGAAAGATCTTGATGTTTCTCTAGACAACTCCCTTAACTTCACTGCACAAATACAAAATAAAGTGAATACAGCAAATAAAACACTAGGCTACATAAGACACTCATTTAAATTCATCGATAAGGAGAGCTTTCTACTGCTTTACAAGTCTCTGGTACGTCCCTATCTGGAGTTTGCTTCCTGCATGTGGTCTCCTAACCTGAAGTACAACTCTGATGCCATAGAGAGAGTTCAGAGGAGAGCCACAAAGATCATTCCGAGATTGGGGGATATATCCTACGCTGAAAGATTAAAACAACTTAATCTAGAGAACCTTGAATACAGAAGAAAACGTGCTGACCTGCTAGAGGTCTATAGAATCCGGAACAACATACATAGTTGATACTGACATTCATTGCTCATAAGAAAATGCTGACTTCATCTATCTGCAGTAAAACCAGAGGACACAGTCATAAACTACAAATTCAGACCTCCACTGGTGTTAGAAAAAATTTACTCTCAGCAAGAGTGGCAAACGCATGGAACAGTCTAAGTGAAAAGACAGTCACATCCAAGAATATCAATATTTTTTTAAATAATCTTTATTCTGATATCGGACATACCAAATTTAACTACCATTTTTCTTATTAGTTTAATCCCAGCCCAAATACACTGAAGCTGGATTAATGACGCAATTAACTGCTGTCAAAAAAAAGACTATTTCAAGTATAAGTATATTCAAGTCTATACACACCAGTTCAACACACAATCAATGCCGAAAGCAAGCAAGGAGTTCATACACTCTTTATGTACACAAGCCGTTTGCATATACACATGGGAGAATCTCCCAACCCCCATAATGTAACATAGTAATGGTTAACAAGCTTGTGATGCTGACCGTTACTACTGTAATGAGTTCGATCCTCACTTGGTGCCACACTACTATGGTCTTGTTTCAAACTTGGTATAGATTTAAGGTGTACGTCAAATGCTGCACAAAGAGGGTTTGGGAAATACACTGGACAGTTCGGTGCGAACAGTTATTGGATAGATCAAATGCTCCAACGCCCGAACTCTAACGGGACACCTCCTAGACAGTCACTGGTTCACCTGGATCAGCACTCATTAAGCTCCTCAGACTGACAGCAACGTTGGACGAGTTCCAAACGCAACTCAAGTCGGCCTAGCCACCTGAAATTAAATTATCTTGTTCCTCAAAAGATTCCAACAACACCAGAACACAATCCACACGGAACAAGCGAAGCAACAACATTGTAACTTGTTTCAGAACGATCGCTCTCCTACTGTAGCCAGCAGAGAATCCTGATTTCTTTCTCTCACAATGGCCTTTTTATCAGGACGGGAATCGGTCATGCACCCAGATGCTACGCCAGCCAATCACAACATACAGGCATCACCGAGACGAGTATCACACACCCGGATGTAAATCTTAACATTGCATTATGCTTATGCAAATGTATTCACTTTTCTCTTTCACACTAAGCTAAACTATAGTGTATATACACTGTAAATACTAAAGCAGAATATACTTGATATTTACTAAGTTTAGCTTAGTTTGACACAAAGCCAAAGTAATCAGGACCCCCAGTGAGGATCGCAATCATTACAGTAGTATATTAATAGTCAGCATCAGAAGCTTGTTAACCATTACTACACTGATTGTGAAGCTAACGATTTCATGGAATTACTAGGTTCATAATTTTACTGTAACATATATATTATAAAGGTATAAATGAATGTTGGGTTTATTGGAAAAAAGGTTTTATTTTAATCTTTATTAGTAATAGCATCATTTCTAATATTTTCTAACCTGATATCGTAATGTTTTTAATTTAAAATTTCAAAACTGAATTGTCAATTCCTAATATCAGCATGAAATATTAACTTTTCTTTCACATTGTGGTATCTTCTGGAAATGAACATTTTTATGCCTGCTAAATGTTGACAATGCTATAATTTTAGATCCTATTAGCTACATTTCTATTCTTTATGACATGAAAACATTGCAGTACGAGGGGCTATCGGAAAGTTCCGGACGAGGCCCCCCAAAAAATTGGGAGATTTCAAAAAATTAATGTTAAAACATGCTCTGCAGTCCCATTAGTGATCCCCGGAAACTAATGGTGGCCATAGCTCTAGCTGTTCCTGAGTTATACGATTATAAATTATAATCTTGAACCGACTTGACCAGCCTTGAAAGACGTGTCGCTCAAAAACCTGTGTTCGTCCTAAAGTATTCTTGCCAAAAGCCTGCCGAAACATTTTGAGGGTCTCTGTATGAGTTTTGCCGAGCTTCACGCTTCAGATCGCAGAGATGTTCTCACGTAACATCACAAAACCTTACTTAACACAAGTAGATATCACAAAGACTATTGGTAACTGTGAGCATCAGCTGCACACGTATTTCCATTGAATTGTACAATCACTATATATA